>KQ994504.1:79792-97578 GCA_001598015.1 Dorcoceras hygrometricum
GGTATCAGAGCGTTACTATATTAGTGAGATCTTTGAACTAGATGAGTGGGGTAGATCGAGTTCTTCCTATGATGAACTGCATGCTTGTGTGGTATATGTCTTACTGCTTTTGAATTTATATCACATGATTTTGTGTATAAATGGTAAGAATATACCGAAGAACAGGTGGTATCAGAGCGTTACTATATTAGTGAGATCTTTGAACTAGATGAGTGGGGTAGATCGAGTTCTTCCTATGATGAACTGCATGCTTGTGTGGTATATGTCTTACTGCTTTTGAATTTATATCACATGATTTTGTGTATAAATGGTAAGAATATACCGAAGAACTATGAGAAATACATGCGTGGGAAGTGATTAACAGCATGTATTGAGTGAAGTATGAATCAGCACTCGATCTCTTGAGTAGCAGTACATTGATGTATGCTAATCAGAGGAGGGACTGATTGATTTGTTATTGGTTGATGAGAAATGATAAACATGTCTGTTTGATTCTTAGATATGCCTCCTCGAAGAACCACGAATCGGCAGACAGAACACGGTAGTACATCTACTGAGGTTCTGAATGCAGCTGCTACTCCAATGGAAACTTTATTGAAAAGATTTCAGTCGTTTAAACTGTTGGATCTGTTTTAACAGATCCTAATTAAGTTTTGAATTACACAAAACCTATCTTTGTATTTCTAACAATTCCACTTAAGCGTACAGGTTTTAGGAACGAAGAAGACGATCAGCAGCAGCTATATTTGTTCAGCCGATGGTTCGCATTATAAACGATCAGCAGTTGGTTTGGTGTTCATGGAATCGGCAGTTGAATTAGCGATGGAGACGTCCAGAGTTAAATCAGTTGTTCGTAATCAGCCGGAGGCCAAGTTGAATCAGCTGGAGCATGATGAACCAGCTGAAACGATGACAACCAGCTGCAAGCGCTAAAGAGCGAAGTGAACCAGCTGGAACAGGATTGGAGAAGCGCGCTGAAAGAGTTAATCGAAGAAGAAGATGCGCAAGTTACTGCTGACGAATCTGTTAGCAGTCGCCTTTTTTATAAGTACTGTTGATGAATCTATTAACAGTCGCTATTCAAGAAGCAAGAAGCTTAAAAGAAGCGCGAGCTGGAACGAAGAAAATCAGCTGGAGCGTTAAGTATAGATGACATCAGCAGTGACGTCATCATTCAGCAGAAGCTACAGTGGAATGGATCAACAGAGAGCTTCTACCAGCAGTTGGTATTTGGAGTTGGCGATTGCAAAACGATGTCGCGTGAATAAGTTGGAACGACAGCGTTTTGCATTTGCAATAAAGATCAGCAGATGAAGCGACGTCATGTTGATAGATCAGCAGATGGATTAGTTGTTGATGACATCATCGGTGACGTCATCATATTCAGCAGATGGTTTGAGAGACCAGTCGCAAGAATCAGCAGGTAGCTTGCATCCAGACGCAAGAGGAAGCGACGTCGTAGAGGAGCTAATTCAGTCGCAAGCTACTGTTCACCAGCAGATAGTATTTGGAGATAGCGATAGCAAAACGATGTCGTTTACATAAATTGATACGACAGCGTTTTGCTCTTGCGCTAAAGATTCAGCAGGAAGACTTTGCGTTGACTTCAGCAGTCGCAAGCTTTGCATATTCAGTCGACTTGGTTCCCAGGCACAAAGAATCGAAGAAGTAGCAAAGCACAGCAGTCGTAGTGATGAATCAGCAGCGAAGCAGTTGACAACTTACGAAGAATTATCAAAGATGAATGTCAACTGCTGAGCTTAATTCAAATGGCGAAAGCGACAAGAAGCCTGCAAAAGAAAAGGACACAAGTACTGTTCTCCTGTTGATACTTTACAGAGGAGCGTTGCACTAAAATAGAAAGAAGTCAAATTAGCCAGTTGAAGCGCTGAACAGATTTGGAATCTATCCAACGGGAAGAAATTCAACAGAGGCTTTATATACAAAGGCAGCGTCATTGAAGAAGACTGTGTGGACGAGAGACGAGTGAGCAGTTCGTCCAGTTGAGAGACGACGTTGGTGCAACTACAATACTGTGGCAGAAATACATTGAATATACAGTGCACCAACAGAGGGAAAAAGAAGAGATAGACGAAGCAATCGACCGCCATTAGAAAAGAGCTTTTCACGAGAGTCGATTGCTGAGTCTAGATTAGCTTGTTAGAGCATGTCCCTCGTGTGTGAGAAAAACAGAGAGTTGAGAGATTTCATTGTATCAATCTCACACACCCAGATTCATTCACATCTGTTTGTGAATGAATCTCGAAATATGTTTACAGTTCCCGTCCAAGCATGAAGACGTAAAACTCTTGTGTATGTAGTCAGTCATACAGTTGAGGCTGTTGTGCAATTGTGGAGTCTAGGAGTTCTCACAGCTGCTGGTTGTGGGATTGGGTCTGTACACGCAGTTGTAAGATCAAATCTTCTAGTGGAGCCTTCCGAGGTGGAAGAAGGGGAGATGTAGGATGTTGATATCCGAACTTCCAGAAACAAACATTGTGTATCGTGTTCTGTTATTCATTCAGCAAGCATTTATTTTAGCACGCATACACGCATAAGCAATCCAGCACACACGCATAAACAGATAAATCAGCACTTGCTCTTTACCTTAGCATCGCATAACAGCACGCATTTTATTCAGCAGTTAGCATCATCGCATAACATTTCAGCAGCACACAAGCACACAAGTCTCGAACAGATTTATGTTGCACATAAATCTGTTTGAGGTGTTTTAAAATATAGGATTCAGTTCTGGTATTTTCCGCATGATTTTTAAATCATACCAGATCTGTCTCCGGTGCTCTTGGTCATTGTATATGTTCAAGAACAACGAGCTATTGCAGCTCCAAGCAGCGCGCAAAATTTTTACTTTTTGTCAAAACAGCGCCTGCTGATCTTGTAATCCTATTTCCGGGACCATCATAAACCACCGACGTTGACAGGAACAGAAAGTGTCTGTCTCCGGTGCTCTTGGTCATTGTATATGTTCAAGAACAACGAGCTATTGCAGCTCCAAGCAGCGCGCAAAATTTTTACTTTTTGTCAAAACAGCGCCTGCTGATCTTGTAATCCTATTTCCGGGACCATCATAAACCACCGACGTTGACAGGAACAGAAAGTGCTATTGAATGTGAAAACTGGTTAGAAGATATAGAGCAGTTGTTCGAAGCACTTGAGTACACTGATGAGCGTCGGGTGAAATTGATTATACACCAGCTGCATGGTATTGGGAAAAGCTGGTGGGTAGCAACAAAGAAAGCGCTTGAAAATCAGGGTACTGTGATTACGTGGGCAGTAACAGCTTTTTATCAACGGTTCTTCCCAGTTTCTTATAGGAAGGATAAAGGAGCGGAATTTGCAAACTTGCGACAAGGGCAGTTGAATATAGAGGATTACGTTGCCAAGTTCACGAGTTTACTGAAATTTGCGCCACATGTTGCTATGAGTGATGAAGCACAAGCGGATCAATTCATTAATGGATTGAATCCAGATGTATTTACTTTGGTAAATACGGGGAGACCAAATACTTTTGCCGATGCATTGAACCGGGCAAAAGGAGCTGAAGCTGGATTACTAAGACAGCGAAGAGCACAATTTGTGCCAGCAGCAGCCAAAGCAGCAGAGAACCCACAGATTCCACCACCTCCTCGCTTTGATGCTGGAAGCAGCAGCAACGGGAAAAGAAAAATTTCTTTAAAGAAAAATGGAAACAATTCAAACGATCTGGAACCAGCAGTTCTTCCAGCTCGAGCGATTTTAAACAAATGCAAACTGGACAACAAGCTGGCGATTATTGTACTAAGTGTGGAGGAGACATGCCACAGAACAATGTAGGGGAGTGTCTGGCCTCTGCCGTATTTGTAATCAGCCAGGACATTTCGCAAGAATATGTCCTCAGCGTAATGCTGGAAATTTTCAGAATTCAGCAGCAGCGAGAACAATGCCAGCACCCGAAAGGCAAGCCTCTTCTGTACAATCTTATCAACCTCACCATCCGCAACAAAGTAGACAAGGAGGAAGCGAGACAGTGAGCCAACCTCCTAAGCAACAAGCAAAAGTGTTTGCATTGACTGAAGAGCAAGCACAGGCAGCCCCAGATGATGTTATTTCAGGTAACTGCTACTTGTGCAACTTTCCAGCTTATGTATTAATTGATACTGGTGCAACACACACCTTTATCTCTGAGAATTTTGTGATATCACATAAGTTGTCTGCTGAACCTTTAGCTGAAATAGTATCGGTTTCTTCACCTTTGGGGAAAGGAATGGTATCGATCACAGCGGTGAGAAATTGTGTGTTACAGTTTTAGGATCACGCAATTGAACTTGATTGTGTTGTGCTTGGATTATCTGATTTTGATTGTATCGTGGGCATTGATATGCTAACCAAGCATAGAGCAACAATAGATTGTTTTCAGAAAGTGGTTCGATTCAAACCAGAAAATGCTGATGAGTGGAAATTTTATGGTAAGGGATCACGAGCCAGAATTCCTTTGATCTCTGCTATTGCAATGAATAATCTATTGCAGAAAGGAGCAGAGGGATTCCTGATTTATGCAATAGATATAAAGAAAAGTAGCCCGAATCTGGTTGATATACCAGTGGTTTGCGAGTTTGCTGATGTTTTCCCGGATGAAATTCCTGGATTACCTCCATATCGAGAGGTAGACTTCAGCATTGAATTGATGCCAGGTACACAACCAATATCCAAAGCACCATATCGAATGGCACCAATTAAGCTAAAGGAATTAAAAGACCAGCTGGAGGATCTTCTCACCAAGGGATACATTAGACCAAGTGTTTCTCCTTGGGGTGCTCCGGTACTATTCGTGCGAAAGAAAGATGGATCAATGAGGCTATGTATTGATTACCGACAATTGAACAAAGCAACTGTAAAGAATAAATATCCTTTGCCACGAATAGATGATTTATTTGATCAGTTGCAAGGTTCGACAGTGTATTCAAAGATTGATTTGAGATCGGGATATCATCAATTGCGAGTAAGAGATGAAGACATATCGAAGACTGCCTTTCGAACAAGATACGGTCACTATGAGTTTGTGGTTATCCCGTTTGGATTGACTAATGCACCAGCAGTGTTCATGAGTTTAATGAACCGAGTCTTCCAACGATATCTTGATGATTTTGTGATTGTATTTATTGATGATATTCTAATCTATTCGAAGAATTTGAATGATCATGCGAGTCATCTTCGAACAGTTTTGCAGACTTTGAGAAATGAGAAGCTGTATGCGAAACTGTCAAAATGTGAATTTTGGCTACAAAGAGTTGTATTTCTTGGGCATATTATTTCGGGAGCCGGATATTCAGTTGATCCCAGGAAGATAGAGGAAGTAATAAATTGGCCTAGACCAAAATCTGTGCCTGAAATTCGAAGTTTTATGGGTCTTGCAGGGTATTATCGAAGATTTATTCAGGATTTCTCGAGTATTGCAAAGCCTATAACTCAATTGACACAGAAAAATGCTCCCTTTGTTTGGTCAGAAGCATGTGAGATTAGTTTTCTTGAATTGAAGAAGAGATTAACTACTGCACTAGTATTGACAATTCCTTTGGGTACTGGTGGATTTGTAGTATATTGCGATGCATCTCACCAAGGATTGGGGTGTGTTTTGATGCAGCGAGGTCATGTGATTGCATACGCCTCAAGACGGTTAAAACCGCATGAAATTCGATATCAAATTCATGATCTTGAATTGGCAGCCATCGTGTTTGCATTGAAGATATGGCGACATTATTTGTATGGTGAGAAATTTGAGATCTTTTCTGATCATAAGAGTCTGAAGTATCTATTTTCCCAGTCAGAATTGAATATGAGACAACGAAGATGGCTAGAGTTATTAAAAGATTTTGATTGTGAGATCAAATATTATCCAGGGAAATCGAATGCAGCAGCTGATGCTTTAAGTAGAAAGATTTGTGCTTTATCTTTGACTACGATTGGAGTGTCAAATTTGATAGAAATTTGCTGCACTTCTAGGTATGTATTTGAATTAGAAAGCAAACCTATGAGAATTTGTGCTATCAGTGTTGAACCTTAACTGCTGATTCGAATTAAGAGGCACAAAAGAGAGATTTGAATATTCAACGATCTGTTGAAATGATAAAATCAGGACATCAATCTGAATATCGCATAAACAACGAAGATGTGTTGCATATGAACAGCAGACTTGTTATTACAGATATTAAGGAGTTGAAAGATCAGATTTTGAATGAAGCCCATCGAAGCAAATTCAGCATTCACCCTGGTGGCAGAAAGATGTACAACGATTTGAAGAAACAATACTGGTGGAAACAAATGAAGACTGATGTGGCTGAATTTGTTTCAAAGTGTTTGAATTGTCAGCAGGTAAAAGCGGAATGAAAGAAACCTGCTGGTTTATTACAGAGTCTATCAGTTCCTCAATGGAAATGGGATCATATTTCAATGGATTTTGTAACGAAATTGCCAAAATCATCCCGAGGTTGTGATGCAATTTGGGTGATTATCGATAGGTTGAAAAAATCTGCGTGTTTTATTCCCTATCGAATGACCTATCGCCATGATCAAATGGCAGATCTGTATGTTAGAGAAGTGGTAAGACTGCATGGAATACCAAAATCAATTGTGTCTGATAGAGATCCCAGATTTACTTCTCATTTTTGGAGTAGTTTACAGCAAGCACTGGGTACAAAACTACATCTAAGCACTGCTTATCATCCTCAAACTGATGGGCAATCTGAAAGAATAAATCAGACCCTTGAAGATATGCTTAGAGCAGTAGTCTTGGATTTTGGTATGTCATGGCAAGATTCATTACCGCTGGTGGAATTTTCATACAACAACATCTATCAAACCAACATTGAAATGGCTCCGTTTGAAGCGTTGTATGGAAGGAAGTGTCGTTCACCATTGTACTGGGATGATGTTTCAGAAGTACCTGAGTTGGGACCATATTTGATTAGAGAGATGACTGAGAAAGTAAAATTGATTCAGCAGAGAATGCGAACAGCACAGCATAGGCAAGCCAAATATGCGAATACCAGACGAAGACCTTTGAGTTTTGAAACAGGGGACAGAGTATTCTTGAAAATCTCTCCTTTCAAGTGTACAATCAGATTTGGAAAGCGGGGAAAATTGTCTCCTAGATTCATTGGTCCTTATGAAATTTTAGAGAAGATAGGTGATCTCGCATATCGACTGGCTTTACCTCCATCTATTTCGGGTATACATGATGTTTTTCATGTATCTATGCTGAGAAAGTATATGCCTGATACTTCTCATATTATTCCTGCTGAAGAAGCTGAATTGGATGAAACTTTGAGTTATTTTGAACAACCAATTCAGATTCTTGATCGGAAATAAAAACAACTTCGAACGAAGATGATTCCACTGGTGAAGATTCAATGGAATCGACATGGCGTTGAAGAATCAACGTGGGAAGTGGAAGATGATATGAAACAACGATTCCCGTATCTCTTCCAATAAGGTTAGCTCTTGTTCAGCATCACTTTTCTCCTTACGTACCATGTATATATACCAACTGCTGATGAGTTCGAGGACGAACTCAAATCTTAGAGGGGGAGAAATGTAATGCCCAGAATCATTAAGAAAAGGATTAGTTTAACGTTCCAACATTTACGAATTGATGAAGTTTAATTATGAGTTCGGATTTCTTCTGGAAGTGTTGGATGATTCAGGAACTGTGTATCGTTAGATTTCTCTAAGTATGCCAGACGAAGTAACCAGACGAAGCGATTTGATAAAATCAGCAGCAGGTTACTGTAGCTCGCGACTGGTTGAATTTTTGGAAATCAGTTCAAGTGTTATTTTTTGGTTACAGCTGGAAACAGACGCGCGAATAGAAGGGTCAATGAGAAAGCGCCACGTGTTAGTTACTGTTACGCACAAGGAATCAGCAGCAAGAGTTTCTTACGCATCTGCTGGTTTATGTACCTGCTGGTTTTGATGTATACCTGCTGGTTGATAGTGTATCGGCTGGTGGATGATGACGTAGGTGCGACGTCGTCGTTTTGGTAATAAACGAAAAACCAGTCGAGGTGAAAATGGTTCCAGCTGAGACATGAATGCGACAGTGTTTTGACTTATGACTATGAGACTTGATGCGATGTCGTTTAGCAACCAGGTGAGGAATTGGAAATCAGTCGATAGATTGTTGTATCTGCTGGTATCCAGTCGAGGGATCAATGCGACACCGTTTTGATTATAAACAGGAGATGTTGCTACGATGTCGTTTCGACTAGTGTTGCGAAATCAGCCGTTGGAATGAGAGAGCGACCAGCTGCTGGTTTCTTTTAATTGAAGTAGTACCAGCTGAGGATACGTAACAACGTCGTTGGAGTTAGTTATAACGACATCGTTTTGAGTTTTGAAATGTTGCGACTGGATTTATGTTGCGACTGGTTACTACTACAGCTGGTTGTTGCGTCTGCTGAAGAACAAGAGAATGATATTCGAATAGCAACTGAGGACGATCAACAGCAGTTGAGGAATCTATTATGGTTATCCACCTTCTAAGCGGTTGAAGTATATCTTGTTTGAATACTCAGCATGACACAGTGGAACTTACATAGAACACGTTGGAAATGCTGTAGAAATACAGAGATCGATTGTCTATAAATAGAAATGAATTTGAAATGCTGTGGATTTTCGAAGCCGGAGATGGTTTCGATAGATGAATATTCATGTCAAGATCGGATACGAATCTTGATGGCGTCGAACTGATATGGAATCAATTCTGAGATCGAAGAGGAGAACTAGAATCATTTCATGTCATTGCATTTGTTACAGTTGATAAACTGTTGTGCATTTTATTGTTATTATGCGTACCTGCTGATTATATTGAGATGATTCTCACCGGAGTTTATCCGGCTGTTGTTTTGTTTTGTATGTGTGCATGACAAAAGGAAGAAAGAACTAGTGGGGAGCAACCACGGGTAGCGAAAGATAACTACGTAGACGCTGGATCAGCATCAAGAAGATTTAACACCAGCTGATAGTCTAGATGTTTGGACAATTGGTTGTAGATTGCTCACGTCTGGTTTTGTATATAAAACATAAGCGTGTACTAGTGAACTTAGCTTGTAACCGCTGTGAAGTTTGAAGTATTTGTGTAAATGAATCATGTTTACGCTACCAGCTGAACTTATGTTGCTTCTGCTGATTTACGCTTCTGCTGGTTGAAATTTTTTATTTTTTAGTAAGTTATGTATAAACCAGATTAGATTGTTAAATTTGTTTAGTTTACGTTAATAACCCACTGATTAAGATTAGAAGATTAATTGTGAGCCGAGAGCCTCACACTACCCGATAAGCCAGAGTACCAACCCTCTCCAGAATCTCGAAAGGCAAAATAAACCTAGGGCTAAGCTTGCCTCTCCTGACAAAGCGCATCATGCCCTTCATGGGTGATATCCTCACAAACACATGATCTCCCATAGCAAGCTCCAGATCTAGTCGTCTCTGATATGCGTAACTCGTCTGACAACTCTGTGCTGTCCTCATCCTATCCTGAATCCTCGTCACAATGTCCGCCGTTTACTGAACTAACTCCAGCCCTGTAGGCACTCTCTCACCAACCTCGTCCCAGTGTACGGGCGATCTGCATCTCCTCCCGTACAGCGCCTCATACGGAGCCATCCCAATCGATGCCTGAAAGCTATTGTTGTACGAGAACTCTACCAGCGGTATTCTCGAGTCCAACGTACATTGAAAATCTATTACGAAAGCTCTCAGCAAATCCTCCAAAATCTTAATGACCCTATCTGACTGTCCGTCAGTCTGCGGATGAAATGATGTACTGAACGACAATATCGTCCCCAAGGCGGCATGTAAGCTCCTCCATAATGCAGATGTGAATCTGGTGTCTCTGTCCGACATTATCGAGACGGGTATGCCATGAAGTCTGACCACCTCTCGGATGTAAAGCTCTGCGTACTGCGTCAGGGTGAAAGTAGTCTTCACCGGTAAGAAGTGCGCTGAGTGTCCACGATCACCCATATAGCCGTGAACCCTCTGGGACTCCTAGGCAATCCAACCACAAAATACATCGTAATATGATCCTAATTCCACTCAGGAATAGGAAGTGGCTACAACAACCCTGCCGATCGCTGATGCTCTACCTTGACCTGCTGACAAGTCAAGCACTCAGGCACGAATCTCCCAATGTCCTTCTTCATCCCTGGCAATCAGTACAGAGTCTGCAAATCCCTATAAATCTTCGTACTCCCTGGGTGGATGGAGTACGTAGATGCATGAGCCTCAGATAAGATCTCGGCTCTCAACTGTCCAGTGCTCGTCACTCACATACGGCCTCTGAAACGGACTATCCCATCCTCAACAGTATACAGACCTCGTCCTCTGTCCTCATCACGCTGCCTCCACTGCTGTAACTGCTCATCGGAGGCCTGCCTCTCTTTGATTTGCTCTCGAAGAGTCGACTGAATAGTGAGCGCTGCTAAACTCAGAGCACAGCCTCCTGAATATAACACTAGGCCGAATCTCTGAATCTCAGCCTGCAGTGTCCTCTCAACTGACAAATATGCCACTATTGTAGTTTTCCGGCTCAAAGCTTCTACCACTACATTAGCCTTACCCGGATGGTAGCTAATGTCACAGTCATAGTCCTTCACCAGCTCTAACCATCTACGCTGCCTCATGTTCAGCTCTTTCTGGGTGAAAAAGTACTTGAGGCTCTTGTGGTCGGTGAATATCTGACACTTCTCGCCGTACAAATAATTCCTCCAAATCTTCAACGCAAACACCACTGCTGCAAGCTCAAAATCATGTGTCGGATAGTTCTGCTCATAACTTCTCACTGCCTCGACGCATATGCTATAACCTTACCACCTTGCATCAGAACTGCACCAAAACCTCTCAGAGAAGCATTTGTATAAACCACAAACTCCTCGTGGTCCACTGGCATAGCTAACACTGTTGCTGAATTAAGGGCCTCCTTCAACTGATCGAAGCTCCTCTGGCACTCGGGACTCCATACATACTTCGAATTCTTCTTGGTCAAGGCTGTCAAGGGCACTGAGATTGAAGAGAAGCCCTTGATAAACTTGCGATAATAACTTGCCAAGCCCAAGAAACTGAGAATCTCCGCTGCATTCCTCAGAATCCCCCAGTTCTGTATTGCCTCCACCTTCGATGGGTCGGCTGAAATCCCATCTCTTGACACAATATGCCCTAAGAATGCCACCTGCTCCAGCCAAAACTCGCACTTGCTGAACTTGTCATACAATCTATGCTCCCTCAAAGTCTGCAAAGCCGTCTGCAAGTGCTGTCTATAATCCTCCAAGCTTCTCGAATAGACCAGGATGTCATCAATGAAAACTATAATGAACTGGTGTAGATACTGCATAAATACCCTGTTCATCGGATCCATGAAAATCGTTGGGGCATTCATCAGGCCAAACGGCATCACCAAGAACTCCTAGTGGCCGTAGCGTGTCCTAAAAGCAGTTTTGGACACGTCCTCCTCTCTAACTCTCAGCTGGTGATATCCAGATCTCAAATCAATCTTCGAGAACACTGAAGCTCCCTGCAACTGATCAAATAAATCCTCAATCCTCCGGAGTGGATACTTATTCTTCACTGTAACTCGGTTCAGCTCCCGATAGTCGATGCACAATCTCATGCTGCCATCCTTGTTCTTCGCAAACAACACTGGCTCTTCCCAAGGGGAAAAGCTAGGGCGAATGAATCCCTTATCGAGCAACTCCTGAATCTGCTCCTTAAGCTCCTTAATCTCTGTAGGAGCCAATCGATAAGGTTCCTTAGAGATAGGCACTGTCCCTGGCATCATCTCAGTAGAAAATTCCACCTCTCGCTCCGGTGGAACTACCACTACATCATCAGGGAAGACATCTGCATAATCTCTGACTACCTCTACATTAGATAGTGAAGGGCCTGCTGAATCTCCAGAAGCGACAACGTTGGCCAAGAATGTTAGAGTAGATGCCCAACTAGCCAACTTGTGGCGTGTGGGTTTATAGACTCTTGTATACGACAATCTTTATATATGATATTCGCATTTATCCATATGGCATTCTTTACTTTCATTGTGTGTATAATGATTAACAATTGCGTTGAGTAAGACCTAGGATGCACCTAAGTGTATGTTAGATGTGATAGTGGGTATGACGGCTATCATGAAACACATCTAATAGTCACTGTGTATTCTGAACATGTTCCTAGTCGATTGGACCGCCAAAATGAGGATAAGGCCGCCTGAGCTAGAGACTAGTATCTGCGATGCGAAGTACCATGTTTCATTGGTAAGGAACATTGTGATGTTCTGAGCATGCAGATAGATAGTGACCTGGTGATCTATCGAACTACCCTCCTTCGGACTTTTCAAGTGGTTACCATTTGTCGAGTGGATAAGTCCGAGGTCTTGGTTGTACTGATTAGTCCTCACGACTCGAAACGTCATTGAGACTCTACATGATAGGCGTCTCACTTTGACCCGTTTTCCGACTCACTTGGGGTCATAAGGCGTCGGGATTGGGTGAGACCCCGATGCATGTGGGAGTCGATGCATCGTTGTCGAGGATTCACCGCTCGCAGACATGCGTGGATATCCTATGCTATCTGAGGGGATAATAGTGTATAAATCTCTGGCCAGAGTACTAGAAGTGTTTTAGGTAAATGTGTTTACCTAGTCACACTCGCGATGTCACTATTCGATCTCCAAGATGTATGCATAGCTATCGGATCTATAGCGACTCTCGATTTACCAATGGTCGTTGATCTGATCGGGATATATGGATTGAAAGGACCGTACTGTACGCTAACCACGACCAACTGGTTCTTGCAGGCACTATCAATGATACCTATGGGATCATGGGGCGATGTTGCTAGACGCTCTTACCATGATCCGATGGGCAAGTCCGGAATTGTGATCCCGGAGCCACAATGGTTGTCGGCCCACGGCTAGCTGTATCCCTGAACCATTGAGGGTCACACAAGTATTGGATTCGAGATTCCCACACGGATACTGAGCTCAATGTGATGAGCATGAGAAGAGGATTTTGGGGAGTGCGACTTCCTAAAAGTCAACCGGGGTCAAATCGAGATTTCCCGACGTTGAGGGGCAAAACGGTAATTTTGCACTGGGGTTCTGAAAAATGGTTTTTCAGATCATAGTGTTCAGTTTTGGAAACTGAGTCGATCTGTCCGATCTGATCGGCGATCAGAGTTACGATGAAGTCACGGTGATAGGGATGAACCGAATGTTTCTCCGTTGGACCCGGGCCCGTTGGGCCGGTCCAATTCTATTACTTGTCTACTTAAGTAGACTTAGGAGACTTCATTAACACCTTACCACATCATTAAACCCTAACCCTAGACTTGAATAGCCGCCGCCTCCTTCCTCTCAAATAGCCGCCGCCCCACGCCGCCGCCGCCGCCGCTGTCGCCCTCTTCGCCAGAAATTCGTTCCGGCCAATTCGACGAGGAGAATCCGTCCGTGCAGATCTCGTCAGGCCTTCTAGTGCAGGCTGACAAAGGAGTCTCAAATTCGGTCGTGGACCTAATTGGCGTTATCTACCGCCGTCTACCGTGAAGTGCCGTTTTCTTTACGAAACCGGTCGGAGCCAGGCACGAGTTGCCAGCAAGGTATTCTACAAAACACACTATGAATGTCATAGTTTGCTGATTGTTTTTATCGTATTGATCGTCTCCCGTGATCCGGATCCCAACAGTGGTATCAGAGCCAAGGTTTTCGGATCTGATCAATACTTTATGCCATAATTGTATCTAATCTTTAAGTTTTTCAGATCGGAAAAATAAAACGTTTTTGACCTCGACCACCGGGCCACCGCCGCATGTTGCGGCGCTAGCAGCCGCGCGATTTCGCGCGCATGTCGCGCGACACCATGCGCACTGGTTGCGCATGGTGGCCGAAGATTTGGCGCTGCCTCGCGCAAGTCATTGCGCCCATCATCACCGATCACAGGCCGCCGTCACGCGCAACTTGTTGCGCGATGAGGCGCGCGGTAACAGCGCGCTTGGCGCGTCTTGTGCGGCCGATTGAGGGGCGCCACTTCGCGCATGGTGGCGCACGTCGGCCGACACGATGGCTGCTGTTCGACGCACGGTGGCGCGCTGCTTGAGGAAAATTTGCGTGAGGAGGCTGCTGGACGTACAATCGGAGATGCGCAGCGTGCGCAAATGGTTGTGCGGCTGTGCGTGTTGATCGGCGACATGCATACGGCTGCCGCGCGCATTTTTCTTCGTGGCGGCGTCGCCGCCGGCGGCCGCCGCTCCGGCGAAGCTCCGGCGATGTCGTGACGGCTGAATTCTTCTAGGTTTTGGTTCGGGCCTGTCCCGGGCAGCCCGTGAAGTTTTCGGGCCGGTATGCGATATCGGGCCCGTTTTTGGTCGATTCTGAAATTTTAAGTTTTTGGGCCTAGAATTGTTTTAAGCCCAATATTGATACAATTAAAATTAGCAAAATGTGATTTTAATTATAAAATATGATTTTATAATGAAATATGATTTTGTTGATTAAAATTCGATTTTATCGACAAAATACGATTTTATTATAAAATGCGATTTTATGACTAAAATATGATTTTGCGATAAATAATTAGATTATTTAATTTATGCATGTTAATTAGATTATCTGCATGATTGGGGTGATCGAGAGCCGTGCCAAATTTTTTAGGTGTATGCGATAGGTTTTTTATATTTCGGTTTGTAAATGTATTTTGATTATCATTTAAAGTGGGTCCTGTTTAATTATGAAATATGATTTTGTAATAAAATATGATTTTGTTTTATCGGCAAAATACGATTTTATTATAAAATACGATTTCGTAATTAGAATATGATTTTACGATAAATAATTAGATTATTTAATTATGCATGTTAATTAGATTAATTGCATGATTGGGGTGATCGAGAGTCGTGCCCAATGTGTTAGGTGTATGCAATAGGTTTTATTTGATTTCGGTTTTTTAATATATTTGATTATCATTTAAAGTGGGCCTGTTTGTGGCCCGTTCCCACCCCTTGATAAATGTATCCCTTATTTGTCATAGTTAATTTAAATGTAAATTACTAGATTTAGTGGGAGGACATCCGAAGATGGTGGAGATGACGATCAAGATATTGAAGACCGAAGATCTGTAAAACCGGAAAGCTTTGTAATAGGATTGCATTGCATATTGCATTACCCCTAGGATTTGACCCAGGTCCGTGACTGGCAACCACGGACCGCATAGCTCTCGCGATCGATCATCCCAATATTTATTTATATATGTCGATATATAGATTAATTGAATCCGCATGTTGCATGTTTTAAATTAGATTTAAATATTCATGAGACCAAAATTTTTCAAAATAAAATCCCTCGTTTTAAATTTGATTTAAAACTTATATCAAGATAAAACGTTTATTCGATAAACTAAAGGGTATTTAAAATTGTTTAAATTTCCCTACCTTCCATCAACAATGGGTGTACGTCGATGCTACCCGCATACATGGCCCGACTCATATTATTGAGGGGGTCATGTATGCCGGAAAGCTGTCCACGCCATTGACAACTGTTGTGAGTCGGTTGGAACTCCCTTTAACGTTGGCTCATATTATTGGGGACATTAAGGGGACCGTCCTTCACGACTCAACATTGATGGGTCAATCTTGACACGTGATAGTAAACAGCGTCATATTATTGGGCCCTTACTGGACGTGAGGTGAATACATGGAGGTTGCACCGGTTGCAATCGGAAACTACCTTTCGGGGATCATGGATGGCTGATATTATTCGGGTCCATGGTCACTTGATTGGGCTCCGTGAACCCACAAAAGAAACCTGTTTTCTTTATTTCATTAGAGGGTGGTGAAATCGTTAAAATAGTGGGAGGGTAATTCATAAAACTTAATGACCATGTTTTATGTCTTAGCGTTTATTTTATATATAGTTAGTAATGTATGTCTATTTTCTTTTCAGTATTACTGCTTATAAAATGGTTTCGATGAAAAACTCGCTCGCTGCTATACTGGATAGCAACAGGTTCACCGGTCTGAACTACCAAGACTGGCTCCGCAACCTCAATCTTGTATTGGCTTCGGAGAAGCTCCTCTATACGATAGAGAAGTGCCCTCCGGAGGAAACCCCTGCCAACATCAGCCCTGAGGAGCTGATTACGCTTAACCAATGGCGGGACGACGAGGTTAAAGCTCGATGCTATGTGATGGCATCGATGTCCAATGAAATGCAACGGCGCTTTGAGAAGACAAAGTATGCCTCTGCCATACTCTTTCATCTCAAGGAACTGTACGGGGAGAACTCTCGACATGAGAGGTTCACGGCTGTCAAGGAGCTGATGATGAGCCGCATGCGCGATGGGACTTCGGTCCGCGAGCATGGGGTTCGTATGATTGGGCTCGTTCAAAAGCTGTCGGGCCTTGATATCGCACTTCCACACGAGTTGTCGGTGGATGTACTTCTCCTCTCGCTGCCCGCTGCATTTGACCCCTTTGTGGTCAACTTCAACATGAACAAGCTGGAAGCCACCCTTGAAGAGGTGGTTAACATGCTTGTAGTGTTTGAGGGGACTATAAAGAAGGACAAACCGTCCTCCTTCTGGGTTCTTCTTCCTCTGCGAAGAAGGGGCCCAGACGCAAGAGCAAGAAGCGTTCTGGTCCTGCGAATGAGGAAAAGTCTGCCAAGAAGCCAAAGGCAAAGGCTTCCAAGCCAAACAAGTCTGAGGATGTTTTCCACCACTGCCACAAGGCTGGGCATTGGAGGAGGAACTGCAAGGAGTACCTCGAGCAGTTGCGAACTACAAAAGGTATGTTCTATATTGAAATAAATATGTCTCTTAATTCGACTTCTTGGGTACTTGATATCGGATGTGGATCTCATATCTGCAATGATTTGCAGGTGATGACAAGAAGCCGACGTTTGAGATAGGGTGAGACCCACTTGAGGCTTGTGTTAGGACAAAATTTATTAGTTTTGGTGATAACAAAAATAAGACAAGTTGCAATTGGACAAATCAGTTGTTGCACTCAAAAAGTAGTTCAGCAGTTGGAGTATTTGAGAAATCAGCAGATATTATGCGATCAACAGATGAACGGTTTGAGATGTCCAGCAGATAGATTTCTTACGAGCAATCAACAGGCGCATATAAGTGATTAGCGTGTTTTTTTTGGTAAGGAATCTTAAAAGACTGTGTTTAGATAAGTTAGAACGACGTCGTTGGAGTGCACAGTTACTAATCAGCAGTTGAACAAAGAAGAGTAATCATCAGATACTTTCTTGAAGAGAAATCAGCAGTTGGTTAAGTATATTCGTTGGATAATGCGAAACGACAGCGTTCGGATAAGTCGAAGCGACAGCGTTTGGATAAGTTGGAACGACAGTGTATTGATTGGCTTATTCATTCTAGCAGATGGCTACAGTGAACTTCAACCAGCAGGTGCACTACATGTTGTTAACCAGCAGATGCATTTCAAAGAGAGCAAAACGGCGTCACTTGAATAAGTTGACACGACATCGTTTTATCGCTAAAGAAATCAGCAGATGGAAAAACACATATGCATATCAGCAGGTAAATTCTTCCAAGAGTTTTTCCAGTCGAAGCATCTTGACAACGATGATGAAGATAGTGCTGGTTACCAAAGTTATTTCAGGCACAAGCTCAAAGTGATTCAAATACGATCGTTTGCTCATAAGGAAAAGATTTGTACGATCGTACAGTTGCCTGGAATTAAGGAGACAAGTTAGGTACTATTTTGGGTAAATAGTA
>KQ994504.1:116499-144674 GCA_001598015.1 Dorcoceras hygrometricum
AAAACGGTCATTTTGCACTGGGGTTCTGAAAAATGGTTTTTCAGATCATAGTGTTCAGTTTTGGAAACTGAGTCGATCGGTCCGATCTGATCGGCGATCGGAGTTACGATGAAGTCACAGCGATAGGGATGAACATAATGTTCATACTTTGGACCCGGGCCCGTTGGGCCGGTCCAATTCTATTACTTGTCTACTTAAGTAGACTTAGGAGACTTCATTAACACCTTACCACATCTTTAAACCATAACCTTAGACTTGAGTAGCCGCCGCATCCCTCCTCTCAAATAGCCGCCGCCGGCCGCCGCCCCACGCCGCCGCCCTCTTCGCCGGAAATTCGTTCCGGCCAATTCGACGAGGAGAATTCGTCCGCGCAGATCTCGTCAGGCCTTCTAGTGCAGGCTGACGAAGGAGTCTCGAATTCGGTCGTGGACCTAATTGGCGTTATTTACCGCAGTCTATCGTGAAGTGCCGTTTTCTTTACGAAACCGGTCGGAGCCAGGCACGAGTTGCCAGCAAGGTATTCTACAAAACACCCTATGAATGTCATAGTTTGTTGATTTTTTTTATCGTATTGATCGTCTCCCGGTACATGTTTTTCGTTCTTCCGCTGCCCCGCCGGGAGGCGTGATCCGGATCCCAACAAAGAATGCCTGACATCCATGCTCAACTAGCTTCCTTGCCTGAAGAAACGATTTAAATCTGGGCTTCCGCGGCCTTCTAACTGCCTCAAATAAGAAATTCTCCTGCCCTGGCGGTCTGATAGACACTATCCTCCTCTGAAAGTCTATCACTGCTCCAAACTCTGTCAGCCAATCCATTCCTAGGATGAGGTCGAATCCTGTCATCGGCACAACGACCAAATCTACTCTAACAACGTGATCCTGAAACGTCATCGTCATACCCTGCACGACGCTGGTCGTCGTCAACTCCTCTCCTGAAGGAACCGTCACGACGAGAGCTACCGCCATGCTCTCCGGAAAAATACCCATGACTCTAGCAAAGCGAGTGTAGTGACACCAAGCACATGAATCTCGCCTAAAATAGGAACATCACACAGGTACGCGTTTACGGTCATACTAAATCCCAAAATCAGTTTAGATACCTAAAACGGTTCTATGTTCGCTAGCCATATCCGTCAAAGTTCTCAAGGCAAGTCCTAGGAGTCCTAAAGTTCTCACTTATATTTATTAGAAACTAAGGCAACAATTTTCCTAGCAGTGATCTATCTAGCATGCAATTCTAAAACACCAAGGTAGTAACATGACAAACACGGAAATGACAGTTTTCCTAGCTAGTGATCTATCTAGCATGCAATTCTAAAACACCAAGGTAGTAACATGACAAACACGGAAATGACAGAAATCTAAACGAATACCTGTGAGCAAAGTCGTGTCCGGATCTGCAGCATCAGCCTGCATCACGAACACACGACAAGTGGTCTGTATCCTCTTAGGGCAGTCCCTAGAAATATGCCCTGGCTCCTTGCAGTGAAAGCACCTTCCAGTCCCCGGCATGCAACGTCCTGAATGCTGCTTATTGCACTCCTTGCAGACTGGGAACCCTCCAGGTCTAAGGGCGCTGGTCCCATGAGAATGTGGCCTCTGCTGGCCCTGCGGTCTCTACTGCTGCTGCCCCTGAGGATTTGGGCCCATAGGAGGCCCCTGATATGGTCTCTTCGCTGGTGGCTGCGAAGACTGGACCCTGATGGGCTGCTGCATCTGACGCTTCCTCTGGAAGTCATCCCTCATGTCTTTTCGGCCTCTCTCAGACCGGTATGCCTTGTTCATCGCTGCCATGTAAGTCTCCACGTCCGCCATATTGACATCGTGGCGGATGTAGGGTCGCAGTCCATCAGTAAACTGCCTCAGCATCTCAATATCCACTGTAGCAATCGAGGGCACAAAGGTACACCCTCTCTCAAACTGCCTCACATACTCAGCCACGGACTTGTCTCCCTGACGGAGACTCATAAACTCCCGAATAAGCTGGCTCCGGGCATCCACAGTAAAATATTTCTCGAAAAAGACTTTCTTGAACTCCACCCATGTCAGGCTCTCTATAAACAGTCCAACCACTTCGCCTTTCCACCACATAGCGACGTCTCCCTTTAGCAAGAAAATAGCACAACGGACTTTGTCGACGTCCGCTAGACCCATGTAATCATAGATAGTCTCCATGGATCGGATCTACTCCTCAGCAACAAGTGGATCGGTGGTACCAGAAAACTCCTTAGGTCCCTGCTTGCGGAACATCTCAGCGACGTCCTCCTCATGCGACTTCCCGGGTCGCTCTGACTGACGCTCCAACAGCCTGGTAATCCTAGCTAGCATGTCCACGCTAGTTCTCTCATACGGAGTCAACTGAGGTGGTGGGGGAGGAGGAGGAGGTGTAGAATCATCCTGCTGGGTCCTATCACGTCGGGAAGGCATTGTTCTGATACACCAAAACCTTATCACGTAAATCTAAGTGCATGACTAAGCGTCTGTTTTTAAAGTTCTAAGGCCAAAACTCATGCATAACTAAAACACATTCAACATGAAATCATAAACATAAATCATAAAATAGTAAAACTCACAGACTGGTAGTGCGACTTCTGAGCTTCACGCAGCTGGCAAGTACCCCACCAGAACCACCGCTCTGATACCAACTGAAACGAACCAAACTCTAGAAAATTTTTTTTTAAATATGTGCGGAAAACATAAACTTAAAGTATGGCTCGTTTCCTTTTAAAGCATTTCTAAATCATTTTCTCAACCATACTTCAAACATAAATAAATGAATATTTAAAAACGTTAAATCATTCAAACAGAATAAAAATCAACTGAGTAAAAGACTGAAAGTAAATTTTTAAAACCAACATCTAAAACTGTATCATCTCAAAACATAACATCGGTGCGGTCAAGGGGTACTTCTGCAACAGACGCTCAGATGTCCTCACCGCCAGTCGGTGTAAACTCAACAGGGTCATAACCTGCACCATTTAAACCTAGTTAGCCTAGAGGCTCAGCATGCTCTATCGTATATCATAATAAAATACATACTAATAAAATCGCATGCAAGCACATACTTGTAATAACATAATGTTAAAAACATGAATTCGTGCATGATCATAAAACATTGCTTCATACATTTCATATCGTACATACGTAACATAAACATACATAAGGCATGACATAACATAAGATAAAAAACGTATGAGTCGTATCAGTGAATGTGAGCGGGCGTGTGACTGATCATTCAAAAAAACTAACGTACGTGGCAGTGTGGTTCACCCGACCTCGAGCAGGGATCCCTATATGTCACACATCTATGCCTGCCACTTCACCAAGTCGCGATCACATGGATCCATAGGCTCATAATCATACATTAAAACAGGGGATCCTCGGGCCCGGCTACCCGAATAGCTCCCATCATTAAACTTTGCTACATAACTTCAATCCCTCAGGTTATAACTTAAAAGAGATATGCCTGATCATTTCATAAAATCTCATTATGCGTGCATTTCTTAAAATCATCCAATTTAAAATCTTAGCTAGTCAAGGTATATTTAATCCTTTCCTTTAAAACATTTACGTACATAGCATACTACATATATGATTAAATATACATTTACGGGCTTCTAAATTTTTCTACTTCGGTCAAGGATTGGTTCAGGAGTCCGGCACACTACTTCTAGACTAAACACCACTTTTAACTCAGACGATGAAACGAATGTTCATCCCTTTTTACAATTTTTTGCCTATTTTCATTAAATTTTGACTTCTTAAAATCAAGGCTAATTGTTACTAATTAAATTCAATTTTGAATTCTTAAAATCAATTTGGACTTATTAAAATCGATTTTGACCCCAAAAGCCGATTTTGACCAAATTAAAACCCAAAATCGATTTTGACTTAATTAAAATTTCGAAGGCCCTAATTTTGACTTCAAATTTGAAAATAAACATAACTTTAAAAGTTTTACTCAATTCTTAACATCTGGCTATTTTCTTCAAAATTGGCCCTTTGCCTTAAAATTTAAAATAACAGGTCCTTAATTAAAATAACTTGGACCGATTTTAAAACATTTTGACTCAAGGCTCGATGAACCAAACTGGTCCAACCGAATCAACCGGTTCACTTATACCGATCGGCACAACACAAACCCATGCATGCAAGAGCCGCCGCTAGCCATCTCGCGCGACGTCTACTTCCAGTCGTTCGTACTCCCTGCTCCGGATACCATGGCCGGAGCCCCATCGTTTGGACCACCCCCAGGTCTAGCCGGTTCCAACGGGACCAACCATGGTCCAAACCGTGGCTCAAAGTGCGCGCGCGAAGGTCAAGAAGATGGCTGCTCTCCCTGCGCGGCGCACCAGGTGGTTTCCACTTGCAGCCATGCTTGTGGGTCGAACCAGCCTACTTTTCAGCACCTAAAGGCCACCATAAAATCACTAATGACCACCCCCAAGCTCCTGGAACACCCCTGGACCGAAGCTTCACAAATTTGGATCGAAAATCATGTTAGAAATAGGGTGCATGCATGATCCGAGAACAAGCATCATGAATCTCAATAAATCGCATGCAAGACATGCCATAAATCATTAAAAATGATCTAATACAGTTTAAATGTGAGAAAAGAAGTTGACATCACATGCCTGGTTTGTAAAAGAGGTAGATCTGCGAGGTACGGACGTTGTAGACGCGAGATCGGGGCACAACCGTCTTTGGATCACCAAGCTTCACAAATGGACGAATATTTTCGAAAGTTTGAGTGTGTGGGGAAGGGGGAGGCGGCTGATGATGCTTTAGGGAGGCTAGGTTTGATTAAAGTGTGGTGTTTAAGAAAATACATGTAACAAATTTGACCCTAAGGGTGTAATTAAGTGAAGGAGATGGAAAAAGACATGCTAGCCCCTCTATTTAATTAAAAAGGTACTTAAAACTCCTAATTTGGCTTTAAAGATTAAATATTTTCGAAATCTAGGCCTCCTCGTATTTTAAAACACCTTAGAACTCGATAAAACAGCCCGTATAGGAGAAAAAACGGGTTCCCCTCGAAAATAGTAGGAAAAACAAAATTTTCAGAAATTGTTGCTTAAAATAAAATAATTTAATTCTTAAAATCCCATAACTTCAAAATCCCAAATCTTTTTCATATCGGTCGGCCCTAATCTCGTCCACGCGTCTGTAACTCAAGTAGGCTGAAAATCAACACATACATACCATGCAACATAAAATCATAAATAAATCAGATAAAATGACATGTAATCATCTAAATATATTTTCCCCCTAGTCAGGAATTTCTAGGCGTTACAGATCTCGATCTGAAACAATGAACACAGGCACTCCATGCAATCGCATCATCAATCTATGCACAACTTTGCCAAATTTCTTCAAAGAATACGTCATATTGTATGGAATGAAGTGAGCAGACTTCGAAAGTCTGTCGCTAACAACCCAGATAGCATCACAACCTCCGCTAGAACGAGGCAAATGGGTTACAAAATCCATAGCCACGTGCTCCCAATTCCATTGGGGCACTTCTAAACTCTGTAATAAACCACCAGGTCTCATCCTTTCTGCCTTAACTTGCTGACAATTCAGACATCGAGCGACAAAACCAGCAACATCGCTCTTCAAACCAGCCCACCAATAGTGCGGCTTCAAGGCATGGTACATCTTCGTTGCACCAGGATGGAAACTATGTCTACTACAGTGAGCTTCTCTCAAGATCTCCTCCTTCACATCAATCAGATTTGGCACTACCAACCTGCCACAAAATCTCAAACAACCATCAGATGAGACAAAATAGTCTTCCAACTGTCCAGCTCTAACCTTCAACTTCAACTCATGGATAGATGGATCTGTTCTCTGTGCTACTCTAATATTTGCAACAATATGTGGCTCAACTTGAAAAGAAGACATCACAACATAATCATCACCTGGGTTGAAATGCCAACCAGTAGTGCTCAGATGCTCATGAACCTTCGAAATCTTCAACGAAGCAAGCATAGCCACTTGAGCTTTTCTGCTCAATGCATCAGCAACTACATTCACTTTCCGAGGCTGATACTGGATGTGACAATAGAAATCATTAAGCAGCTCCATCCAACTACGCTGTCTCATGTTCAAATCTGGCTGAAAAACAGATATTGAAGACTCTTGTGGTCCGTATACACCACAAACTGCTCGCCATACAGATAGTGGCGCCAAATCTTCAAGGCAAAAAACACTGCCGCCAACTCCAGATCATGAACTGGGCATCGAGTCTCATGCGGTTTCAACTTACGAGAGGCATACGCAATGACTTGAACATTCTGCATCAACACAAAACCCAATACATTAAGCGAATCATCTGAACAAACCACAAAACGACCTGAACCTGAAGGCAAAGCCAACACTGGCGCTGTGGTTAGCTTCTCTTTAAGCAGTTGTGATAGGATCAATGTGGTTCGAAAAATAGATGTAAGAGTTCAGAAGGGGGGTTGAATGAACTCTTGGTATTTTCAAATTTTCGAAACCTTTTTAAAATAGTTTTACAAGCACTGCTTAACTTAAATCCGAGTTACCAGATTTAAGGATATCGGTTTAAATGATGATTTCTTGGCTAACAAATATTGTGTGGAAAGAAACCAATTAATCAGTGAACAGTAAAGCAGTAAATAAATGCGTTAAGTAAAAGTTAAGGGACAAGAGATTTGTTTATGGAAGTTCGGATATCAATATCCTACGTCTCCCCTTCTTCCTTTTCAGGAAGGTTACACTAGAAGATTTGATGGTTACAGGCCTTCTGCAAACACCCAGTCACCGAGCCTCGCTCCAGGTGAACTCCTAGCAACACCAACAACAAAGCAGTCGCAGCTGCTGAATACAAGTAACTTTGATTTTCAAACGGCTTTAAGGAGCGCGTTTGTTACAGACTCAAATGGATTTTACAATGAGGTACACAACTATTGAAGTCTGTATATATTATGTTTTTAATCTAAGAAACTCGATTCAATAATGAACCAGAATATGAACTCGAAGATAGAAAATAAGCGCTGGTTGAGTGTTCTTCGAGTTTGCGAGCTTTTGAGAGATAACTTTGACAAAGAGAAAGCTCGAGAATATTTGAGATGAAATAATTGCAGAGTGATGACAAGTAGTCGAGAGTGAAGGAGAGCTTCTTCAATTCAAACTTCTTCTATTTATACCCTTTTTTCACAACGGTCGATTAATTCGACTATGGAAACAAAATCCCTTTTGAAAATACCGATAATCATGCAAACGTATTTTCTACTCCACTACATGGGAAAATTGCACATCGTCAGAGCCAAATTGTCATGTTCCATTTCTGTGCAATCACCATAAAATGTTCTCTGTAAATGTGTACTGTTTACCCAAAATAGTACCAACGTTGTCTCCTTAATTCCAGGCAATAGTACGATTCAATCTTCACCATTGATTCTTTCCATTTTGAATATATGATTTTGTTTGAATTGATTCATCGTTTGCGCCTGAAGTCTCTTATTGATTTTCATCTTTTCCTTCCTTGAAGATGATGAATAGTTCATCGCAGTTAGAATCATAAACCAATTTTGGAATTTAGCGCTAAGTCAAACGTTGTCGTATCAACTAATCCAAACTACGTAGTTTTACTATTCATTAATAAACATGCTAACGTCTGAAAATGCTCACTACTGAAGTAGAATCCAATCGTCGAACTCAAAAACCAACGACTGATTATACCAACTGCTGATTAGATATCCAAGGCCTGAAATAACTTTTCTAAATAGAAAATATGACATAATGGCTGGTTGCAACGACTGAATCAAGAACACTGTAGCCAACTACTGAAATATATATCCAACTGCTGAAATTCTTGCTTCTGACGCGAATAACCAACTGCTGAATTATGTTGACTACTGAAGTGAATATCCAACTGCTGAATCAATATACTTCTGACATAAGAACACAACGGCTGAATGAATACCAAAGTATGATTGCGTAACCCTTGATCAACACCTGAATTGCTCTCACGACTGATATAAAAACCCAATACCAGAAACGGATAACCAAATATCTTCAACCTATGAAATAGAAACCTATCAACTGAGCGCTTCAACTCCACTGCTAAAATATTCCCGAGAACCAAGATCTGATATCTAACAACTGAAGTATTCAAACCCAATAACTGACTGGTCAATTCAACATCTGAATATATTTGACTCAACGTCTGAACTAATATCGAATACCCAAGTCTGATATATCCTGACCTCTGAATATACTTTGCTGTTAATTGCAATGGCTGATTCTCCAGAAGTTACTTCGTATCAGCACTTGTCTTATTTTGTTATCACCAAAACTAATAAATTTTATCTTAACAATTTCCCTGTTTTTGGTGATGACAAAACTTAGCAGCCTTAAGATATATGAATGAGCAAAAATAATTTGCACAAAAGTCTACTGAAATTATAAATTTTATTGCTGATAAAATGTACATAAGATTTGTACAACAAGAGATCAACAGCAATTTATCCTAGCCAATCTTCAAAAGATCTCCTGAACAGTCCACCACCACTGCTGGAATATCTTCTCTTGGAAGATCCACTCTATCGCCTCTCCTCTGACTTCCACCTCTGTATCTGCTCTGCTCTTCTGCTCTATTGCCACTTCCACCATTTCCCCCGCTGGGTCTGCTTTGATTGTCAGGAGGTGGCTGGGGGCGACTGCTACTACCTTCCCCCTTTTTGTCATCACTGCCCTTATTGAGAAAGGCAATGAGTTCTGCAAGGTGAGTACTGAGGGAAGCTAATTGGCCTTGTGTATCTACACGAAACTCCAGAAGTTCATTGCGAATATCTGCTAGTTTATCATCAAAATCCTTTGATAAGGCAGCCTTGATATCCCTCACTTCTTTCCTGATAGCCTATAAATCTATCGATAATATGACGTTTTGATTGCGGACAGCTTTGAGAGCTAGAGATAGTGCATTGTTGTCATTTTGAGCCTCCTGGCGACTGCGTTTGAATAAACCCCGATAGGTTTCATTTTTCTCAGCAATGCTGTCGAGGAAGACTCTTTTAACATGATCGATCTTGTTCATCACTTCTCCAAGAGCATTATTCGTCTGTCGAGAATCCTTTGATTGAATAGCAACAAAATTTGAGAAGGATTCCCCAAGAGCATCAATAGAGGTAGAAACAGCTGTGGCAGAGAAAGTTGAAATATATTGGTCAGGAGCAGAATCATCTTCCAACTGAATATCATCTTCAACGAATTTCATGGAAGAATCAGCTGTGGTAGACGGAGATTGAGGACGCTGGTCCAAAAGCAACTGTACAAATAGACTATCGGCTGAAGCAAAAGAATTCTGTATACTGGGAATAGCAGAAACTAAACTTTGAACTATCTGTACATCTCTGAACACTGTTCTTTCGAAAGCAATAGTTGAAACAAAACTTCTAATATCAGCTGTACTCAAACTACTGAATAAAGTGTACCGAACAAAAGCTGTACATAGTTGAGATAACCTCCAAGAAATAACTGGCGACTGATGAGGAAAAAAAACGGAAACTGGCTCAACAATGGATAACGCTCTGCAAAAGTTTAAAGAACCCACTGGTATGAGTCTGTCAGAAACAACAAATTTGGCGACTTCCAAACAGACTGTTAGAGTAGATGCCCAACTAGCCAACTTGTGGCGTGTGGGTTTTATAGACTCTTGTATGAAACGATCTTTATATATGACATTCGCATTTGTTTATGGCGTTATTTATTTTGATTATGATTATAATGTTAAAAATTGTGTTGGATAAAGACCTAGAATGCACCATAGTGTATGTTAGATGTGATATTGGGTAGACGGCTATCATGAAACACATCTAATGGTCACTTTGTATTCTGAACTCGTTCCTAGTCGATTGGGCCGTCAGAATGAGGATAAGGCCGCCCGAGCTTGAGACTAGCATCTGCGATGCGAAGTACCATGTTTCATTGGTAGGAAACATTGTTATGTTCTGAGCATGCAGATGGATAGTGACCTGGTGATCTATCGAACTACCCTCGTTCGAACTTTCCAAGTGGTTACCATTTGTCGAGTGGATAAGTCCGAGATCTTGGTTGTACTGATTAGTACTCACTACTCGAAACATCATTGAGACTCTACATGATAGGCGTCTCACTTTGACCCGTTTGCCGACTCACTTGGGGTCATTAGGCGGTGGGATTGGGTGAGATCCCAATGTCACCGCTCGCTCTCATGCGTGGATATCCTATGCTATCTGAGGGGATAATAGTGTATAAATCTCTGGCCAGAGTACTAGAAGTGTTTTAGGTAAATGGGTTTACCTAGTAACACTCGTGATGTCACTATTCGATCTCCAAGATGTATGCATAGCTATCGGATCTCTAGCGACTCTCGATTTACCAATGGTCGCTGATCTGATCGGGATATATGTGTTGAAAGGACCGTACTGTACGCTAACCACGACCAACTTGTTCTTGCAGGCACTATCAGTGATACCTAGGGGATCATGGTGCGATGTTGCTAGGCGCTTTACCATGATCCGTTGGGGAAGTCCGAAATTGTGATTTCGGAGCCACAATGGTTGTGGGCCCACGGCTAGCTGTATCCCTGAACCATTGAGGGTCACACAAGTACTGGATTCATGATTCCCGCACGAAAACTGAGCTAAATGTGTTGAGCATAGGAAGAGGATTTTAGATAGTGCGACTTGCTAAAACTCAACAGGGGTGAAATTGCGATTTCCCACCGTTGAGGGGCAATACTGTCATTTGGACTAGGTAATCTGAAAAATTGTTTTTCACATCATAATATTCAATTTTGGAAACTGAGTCGATCGATCCGATCTGATCGTCGATCGGAGTTGTGATGAAACCGTAGTGAATTAAACGAACCGAATGTTCATATATGGACTTGGGCCTTACCCAAGTCCAATGGGCCGGTTCAAGCCCATGTATACTAATTATATGTTAGTACTCTACTAGGGCCTTAATCACTTGAATAATAACACATAACCCTAGCTCCAAGACTTTGGCCGCCGCCCCCACACCTCCTCTCTACCTCTCGGTCGTGCCTCCCCTCGCCGGAATTGTTCCGGCCATCGTGAAGAGGAGTTTCCGTCCGTGCTGAAATCCATCAGCTTTCTAGTGCAGGCTGATTCGAGGAAGATTGTTTCCGGTCGTGGACCTGATTGACGATCTACCGCCGCCTACAGTTTGAAGTGCCGGTTTCCTCGTGAAACTGGTCGGAGCCAGGCGCCTAGACGCCAGCAAGATAACTATCTACGAACACCCTATGAATGCTTGTAGATTTTATTGAATGTATTGAACACTTTCCGGGCAATTTTTATTTTTCTACTGCGCCCCGGGAAGTGGGATCCAGATCCGCCACCGTATTCCAACACAGACATCTACCCATCTCTTTCTCATAACTCTGAAAAATTCACTCACAGGTGGTATAGTGTCCACATATGAAATTTGACGCAAAATCTCATTATTTACAACTGCCCGAGGTATCTTTACCCAATGATCGCCACAAGGTTCAATAACCCAAACACCATCAACACGAATCATTGTTCTAATCCAGCATGTAGAGCGAGTGTTGTTGTTGGTTTTGGCAATTATAGCACCTCGATCTCGTGGGCGACTGATGGATCTGGATAACAGATCCAGATCTGAGTTTTGAATTACACAAAACCTGTTACTGTGTTTCTAACAATTCTATGCAGTGTGCAGATATCAACAGGAGAAGTCTGATGTGTTGAACAAAGTTGCATTGCATAATTGTTGAAAGAGAAGGTTACTGTTGAAGTTGCTGTCAACAGATACCGTGCGAAGAGTTACTATTGATGAAGCAGTTTAAGATTAAAGAGCAAGTTACTGTTGACGAGGTTGTTAAGAAGTAAAGAAGAGCTGGATTCAATAACTCTAACGTCAGCATTTCTATTGGAAGAATGTGTTGAAGAAACGCCGAAGAGATCTGACGAAAAGCCTGCTTCGAAGTGAACGTGAAGAACAGTAGTTGAGGTTGCTGTTGAAGAAGCTAAATGAGCAACCGTGACATCAGCATATATGTTGGAGGAAGCTGTGGTCAGCAACTATTACTTCAGCAATATCAGCAGACAACAAGATGGATCAGCAATCGTGACATCAGCATATCTGTTGAAGATGCAGAAAACAAAGAAGAGAGGTTGCTGATGAAGATCGAACAGTGATGATTGCTGATGACAGATACCGTGTGAAGGGTTATTCAAAGACAAAGTTTAACCAGACGTAGCGCAAAGAAGTAAAGCAATCCAAACGCGAATAAACCAGTTGTTGATATGCATTCAGACGATGGCTACAGTGATTCGCAGAATCAGTCGCAAGTTACAGTGGATCAGTCGCAAGCTACAGTGGATCATGTAATCAGTCGTTGAACACTAACAGGTGAACCAGCTGTTGCGCGAAGTGTTGTGACGAAGAAAAGACAACAGCTGAGCGAACAGCTGTTGAACAATTTGTTGGAGCATATTCAGATGTTGGGACGCAATCAACGCTCGAAATGGAAAGAATCAATGGCTGAGATTGAGTCGTGCAAATGCCTTAAATCAAGGGGACAAGATTTGTACTATTCTGGAAAATAGTACAATATACTGAGGAGCAATGCACACATTTGGGAAGACGACGATTTAGCCGTAACAAGCGCAGAAGGGATTTGAATCTATTCTAACGGCTATATCTTTGGAGAGAAGCTATTTATACAGAAGTTCTCTGTTGAAGAAGTTTGATTTTGATAGATCAATTGAAGTACAGTGCAAAAACTGAGGGAAGAAAAACAGGAAGATGAAGCAGTCGACCATCATTTAGAGAGGAGCTTATTGTAGTGTCGACTGCTGAGTCTTCATCAGCTTTTGTAGAAGCATTTTCCCAGTGTGTGAGATTTATCATTTGAGAGTTGAGCGATACACTGTAAAATCTCACACACACAGATTCACTCGCATATTTTGAGATATGTGCGAAATTGTTTAGCGAGTGAATCACTAACAAAAATCAGATCCCGTCCAAGCACGAAGACGTTAAACTCTGTGTCTGTAGCCTTTCTCACATAGGCGTAAAACAAGTGAGTGACAGCCGAGGGCTGGTGGAGTCTAGGAGTTCTCGCAGCTGCTGGTTGCGGGATCGGGTCTGTAAAAGAGGTGTAGATCAAATCTTCTAGTGGAACCTTCCTGAAAAAGGAAAAAGGGGAGACGTAAGACATTGATGTCCGAACTTCCATATACAAATAGCATTGTATTGTATTCTGTTATTTATTCCGCATATGCACTTTAATATTAGCACGCACGCATAACAGATTGCACACTTGCACAGTCGAATAGATTTCTGTTTACAGAAATCTGTTTGCATCGAGTTTTAAAATTAGGATTCATTTCTGGTGTTTTCCACATGTTTTTATTACATACCAGATCTGTCTCCGGTGCTTCGTATTTTTATGTTCAAGAACCCGAGGTATTGCACCTCATAATAGCAGCGTAAATTTTTTATTTATCAGTAGTAGCGCTTGCTTGCATTTATTTCCTATCCTTCGGTCCAAACAGCGACCTTCAAAAATTTTAGAGCAACACGTATTCTCCCATCTAAGACCGCGTTTCATTGTCTGTTCCTTCAGTTCTTCTACCACAAACAAATGAAGATCAGAAAGCATCTCCATTATTTTTAGATCAGTAGCCGAAGAACCTTCTCCTGGGGTAAAATTGATTTTCCTCGCCTCCAAAACTTTTCTGATTAATAATTCTCTGTACTTGGTAAGAATGTACGTCCTCCTGTTGAGAGCAACTCTCGTGGAGTCTGTTTCATCCCACGACAAAATGAGTGCCTCCTTGTCAAAATACGACTCATCTATCTTCAAAGTCGCTAACCTCTTCAGACTGAAAGAATCAAAGAATTTTTCTACCTCATCTATAATCTTTTCTCGCAGCTGAACAAGAAAATCAATATCTGCAACAATCAATGAAAATTGTTCCTTGATGGGATTACCCTTAACAGGGTCTCTGTCCTGAATGGGCGCCTTCCACTTATCAGATGCTGGAATCTTGGGAAGACCGGCCTTGTACCAGTCCCCTTCATTGACTCCAGGGATTGAGATAGTTTTGCCCAAAATAATCTTCGTTATCTCCACATAAGCGGACGAAAATGGGCACTCTGCTGGAATAGTAATCAAAATGTCCTCCAGAGACATTGCCTCATCTGCTGATTGTTCAACAGCCTCTGTCTAAATGTCCTCCACTGGCTCTTCAACACTAGTTCTAACATCCACTATGTCCATCTCCTCATCTGTGTCACTCGCTGTCTCAATGGGTCTATCAGCATCTAGACGAGCCTGAATTTCCTCAGACGATAGATTAAACCACAGCTCGAACTCATCAGTTGTTCCAGCTATCTTATCTTCAACCTCAGATATAACAACATCTTGATATCCCACGTCTGTGTCAATTTGAGCAGTCTCGGCAAGGACCTGCTCAATTATAATATCCACATCATCAGAAGTGGATATACCCTCGTTAAGAACATCTGCAACTGCTGGCAACGAAACTGGTTCATCAGCACTTTCAACAACTGTCTCAACAATAACACTGTCAACTGCTCTCTCTGCCTCAGAAATCCCAACACTCTCAACAACTGTCTCAACATCCTTCTCAGCAGTATCATCAACAACCTCAACAGCTGCTTCTCCAACAATACTACCGCCAACAACTGGCTCACTATCAACAATTTCATCACCTAAGCCTAGAATCAACCTCCTCTTCCTCTTCTGAGATTTTCGTTTTGGAACTGGGAGTTGCTCAGCCGGTGCAACTGAAATTTGCACAATCATTTGAAGAGGCACTGCTTCAACAGGCAGAGTCTCCAGAGTTTCTTTTGCAGATACTGATTTACTCTTTGTAGTCCGCTTCTTTTTCACCACTCGTTCAGCATCAGCATCTGTAGCTGGTCTCTTCTTGGACGCAGCCCTTTTTACGGGTGTTTTCTTCACCCTTGGTTCAGCTGTAACAACTTCCATACCAACCTTTTCATTTAACACAAAATACCGATGCACGGTATTCTCTGTGAGAACTTTAGAAGAAGGAAACTCCGAGGATTCACCCAGTTCCATGTTTGGAACATTTTCCAGCAACAGGCTGATTTGAATAGCATACCCTCTAGCTTGCCTTGACCCCGAAGTCACCATGTCCTTAAAGATGTTGAACAGCAGCCTGTTCCAGTTAATCCTTAGGACATAAGTAATCGCCTCCATCATCAAGAACTTCTCCTGTGTGATTGAATCAAATGACCCGGCCTTTACAAATATCGTTTCGGCCAAAATGTCACAGAGAAGTCGAAACTCTATCGCCATCTCATTCTTTTTCCCTGACATACTTACTGGTTCACTAGACAGAGAAACGATGATCCTCGCATCAAACACTAAATCCTTAGGGATTTCCGAAAAATCTGTCAAACCCTATACTGGAAGCTCAAACGTCTCTGCAAACAGCTGTTCAGAAATCTCCACTGTTACTCCATTTACTGTACTAACAACCAATCCATCCCTAACTGATCCATTTTAAAATAACTCCAACAAAGCAGCTTCGTGAATCACTGCAGGACAACCCAGGAAACCTTTCAAACCAGTATCCACAAGGTATTCGAACATCACCACCATCCCGGCATTATCCATAGCAAGAACAGATTCAAAGCACACATGAACAGTGTTAACAAACAGAGAAGATGCCATTTCTGATTGATAGATAAACTTAGAGTACGCCTGAAAAGGATTTGCAGGAAAAACTGTACTAACAACCAATCCATCCCTAACTGATCCATTTTAAAATAACTCCAACAAAGCAGCTTCGTGAATCACTGCAGGACAACCCAGGAAACCTTTCAAACCAGTATCCACAAGGTATTCGAACATCACCACCATCCCGGCATTATCCATAGCAAGAACAGATTCAAAGCACACATGAACAGTGTTAACAAACAGAGAAGATGCCATTTCTGATTGATAGATAAACTTAGAGTACGCCTGAAAAGGATTTGCAGGAAAATACGTAGAGAACAAGAATACAGTGAAATATGCAAGGTAAGTGTTAGCGAAAAGAAAACGCCGTAAATATGTATGGAACAGTAAACGACAAAAGAAAGAAGCGATGTAGATGTGACGATTGGAATGATGACAACACGTGTCAATCATCCAACGGCGCGTACAATATTTTGAAATGATGTTGAAAAGATTTTAGCAAAATTACGAAATAGAGAAAGTATTTTAAAATGATTTTGAAAAGATTTTACCCGTACAGATAAAAAGTTAATAAAAGACGCGCGCCAAATTTTAATTTGTCACAGCTGGTATAGCGATTGTAAAAACATCACTGCTGATTTTAATGTATCGCTGAGGGTAAAGCAGGAGCTGATCATAAATAAGCATCAGCTGTATATATGTGACGTCTGAGTATATCCCGACTTCACATATTCAGCTGACGTCGCGCTTAACAAATCAGATCCTGGTTCCCCCTACGAATGATATCCTCCAACACAATATGCTTGCCTCAGCTGAAAGTCTATGCGTTCCCCCTGAACAAAAGACTTACAGCTGATTTAAGCAACGACTGACAACCTGCAAAAATTGTTAGCGCACAGATAAATCAAGGAAATTCAAGGAGACCTAATATGTTTCTAAAATAAGAAAACTTAGCGTCTGGTAGAGGTTTGGTGAAGATGTCAGCAACTTGCTGCTCAGTAGACACGTACTCCAACCGGACGTCCTTCTTTAGCACATGGTCCCGTATAAAGTGATGCCTGATGTCTATATGCTTTGTCCTCGAATGCAGTACTGGATTTTGGGTGATTGCGATCGCACTCGTGTTGTCACAGAGAATAGGCGCTTCAGAAGCATCGATGCCATAGTCCTTCAGCTGATGTTTTATCCAAAGAATTTGAGCACAGCAGTTGCCAGCTGCGAGGTACTCTGCTTCAGCTGTTGATGTTGCGATCGACGTCTGCTTCTTACTAAACCAGGAAATCAGTCGATCTCCTAAGAATTGACATGTTCCACTTGTTATCCTGCGATCAATCCTACATCCTGCATAGTCTGCATCACTATAACCAATTAGTTGAAAGCCTGAGTCTTTGGGATACCAAAGACCGACGTTGGAAGTACCCTTTAAATATTTTAAAATTCTTTTCACAGCTATGTAATGTGATTGCTTTGGCTCTGCTTGGAATCTAGCACACATACAGACAGCAAACATGATGTCTGGTCTGCTAGCAGTAAAGTATAGCAAAGAGCCTATAATACCGCGATAAAGTGATACCTCAATGGCAGTTCCAGCTTCATATTTATCCATCTTGATTGAGGAGCTCATTGGGGTAGCAGTTATCCATGCCAAAGTTTTTCAGCAGTTCTTTCGTGTATTTATCCTGGTTAATGAAGATTCCATTCTCCAGCTGTCGTACTTGTAAGCCCAGAAAGAACGTCAGCTCCCTCATCATGCTCATCTCAACTTATCCTGCATCAACTACGAAAACTTTTGGCACAATTTGGGGTTAGTTGACCCAAAAATAATATCATCAACATATATTTGAACTAATAATACGTGCTCAGCTTTAAACAAATTTAAACGTCTTAATCATCTGTGCCTATAGTGAAGTCATGCTCAATAAGGAATTTTGATAGTGTATCATACCAAGCTCTGGGTTCTTGCTTCAACCCATATAGATCTTTATCCAATCTATAGACTGAATCTGGTATGTTGTCAGGCCTCGTGCTCACAATAGAGTAAAACCACACAAACACACGCGGAAGCTACTAAAAAGCGGGTAAAATTCTTTCTTTTGGCCTGACGGTTTAAAACAATATAATTTAAACAACAATACTCAAAATAGATATCCCATTTTAACAAAACCACCACAAAAAACGGTACAGCATAAACATGTATCAAATACCTGGTAACAACCACAAGATACAACAAAATACAACATGAGCACAGGGCATCCCCTGGCTAACTGTACTGATACATAAATATATGCTATACGCTACTGGGATACTGTAACCACCTCCTGGGGCACCTCTAGCTGGGTCAGCACCACGACCAGCTGAATAACCTGGGAAACCTGAACAACAACAGGAAAAGAAAACAAACCAAGCCCCAGAGGGACATGGGGTCAAACCCCAGTACGGAGAGCAACTGAAACAGCTAAATGAAAAGCATAAGATAAAATGCAGATGCTATGCATGAGACACAGGATAACCGCTGAAGGCTACAACCGAAAAGGGAGCCAAGGAAGCTCAAGCACAGCTCAACAAGAATCTGCAACGAATGGTGGCCACGGGGTGTGTTCAAAGTGTGGTAATGAGCCACTCGCCTTGACACCACGCCCGAATACCAGATGCATCAAACAGCTCAACCTTCCGTTGCACAACTCATGAACTGTGGTAGTTAACCACTCGGCGCATGAGGGCTAACAATCCCAGCTGGGAGATGAGAGTGCGGTATCGCCACTCGCCCTCGCATCCTGGTAAGAAACAACAGCACAATACAACAAGATACAAAGCAAGGGATCTGAAATACGCATGAACAAATGCGTGTATGCAATCAACTGAGAGCAGCTAGCATAACATAAGATGAGAGTGCGGTATGCCACTCGCCCTCGCATCCTAGGTAAGAAACAACAGCACAATACAACAAGATACAAAGCAAGGGATCTGAAATACGCATGAACAAATGCGTGTATGCAATCAACTGAGAGCAGCTAGCATAACATAAATGCAACAGCAAGCAATACACATAAATTATGCACGAAAATTCCAATCAGCGATGCATATCAGCTCTCACATTCAATCCCACGCCAAATCCAAGCTGAATTTCAAGTTCAAGATCCGTATCTCTAATTCCGTGCAACATTTACCACAATATAGGCCTGAGAGATCTGATTCAAACACCTGCTAAACACATGCACAACAGATCTCAGGCATTACACATAATGTCACGGCCAACTACCAAAGCTCACGGCTGGGAGTCATACACTCAAGACAGCGACCAATCCCAACAATACAACTTAAAAGGAAGCTTAATTCAAGGCTAGGAACAAGATTTCAAAGCTAAATCGAAAGGCTACCTGCACCCACGAAACGCACGAATGAAAGCAGCAACTTCGTGCTTTTGCTCCAGCCAACGACATCATCCAAAAGTGGTATGGAATGAAAGAGCTTCTCAAAAGGAGTCCAACGCTACCTCAAACGTGAAAAATGATGACCGGAAACGACGGGAATTAGCCGGAGAAACTCACGATGAACAGTACCCGAGGGTTTGAAGCAAAGAACGACAATTGGGTGAAATATTTCTCTAAGTATGGAATCTGGTTTAATGAAAATGAAGACCAGCCTTCTAATATATATACTCGTGAAATCTTCTTAAAATTGTCCACCGACACAATAAAATTCCACAACTAATTAACGCATGCGCTAAACAACTCTCAACAACGAAACGACGTCGCTCTGCACACGTCAGCAAATATGATCGAAGTGTTACGCTACAACAGATCTCTACAAAGCCAATACGACATCGTACAACACCACAGGAGAAGTCAGAAAACAAAACGCTAACGGCTGGAGACATCTGGAATACAACACGCTAACAGATCTCTCAATCAAGCGCCAACCAAAATGGCGACGTACAAGCTTCTACGATACAAAATGCGCTGCGCAGACCTCTACACATCAACGCAACAGATCGCTCCTGCCCACGAGATATCCAGACTTCACAAAAACGATGGCGTATTGATCTTGCGCTACTAATTACGCGCGACGACCAGATTTCTCAAGAAATCCGACTTATCTCACCAACAATTCAGATTTCTCAAAAAATCAGATTTCAAACTCGAAAATATCAAAATTTCCAAAATTGCTCAAAATATGAAATCTGACCCGAAAATGCAAATAAAACCTTCAAACAGAAATCTGAACCACCAGAATTCCTTAAAAACCAATTAATCCAACAATTAATATTTTATTAATTTCAGGTCTCACATTTTTCACCCACTAAAAAGGATTTCGTCCTCGAAATCAAACAACAATTCTAAATTACAACACAACAACAGAAAACCATAACAGAAAATCGTCCAACATATGGCCAAGAGTTCAAGATAACTGAGAAAGCAAATAACAACAACTAGGGAAGAAATACAACCAACCACTACCACTACTGGGAATCTAGCACAACAGCTACTCAAACAGATGCGGCCACTCGCTCTGCATCTTTTCTTCCAACTCCCAAGTAGCTTCTTCCCTGCCATGTTTTCTCCATTGCACCATCACCAACGGAATGGTTTTGTTCCTCAATTGTTTCTCTTTTCTATCAAGTATCTGCAAGGGATATTCCAGATAGCTCAACGTCTGATCTAGCTCGACCTCGTCAGTTCTAAGCACATGAGACGGATCTGGCTCGTACTTCCTCAACATGGAAACATGAAAGACATCGTGTAGAGAAGACAATTCCGGAGGCAACAACAGCCGATACGCCAAAGAGCCAATCCTCTCAATTATTTCATACGGTCTGACGTAACGAGGGGCTAACTTTCCCTTGTGTCCAAAGCGCATAACACTGCGAAACGGAGAAACTTTGAGAAATACCTGATCACCAACCTGAAACTCTAGAGGTCGACGCCTCTTATTCGCATAACTGGCTTGGCGATCCTGGGCAGCTTTCATCCGCTGTCGAATAAGATCCACATGATCCTTCATTTGCTGCACAAAATCTGGGGCAGATAGCTGCTTCTCCCCCACTTCTTCTCAACATACTGGCGATCTACACTTCCTGCCATACAAAGCCTCAAACGGCGCCATGCCAATCATCACCTGATAGCTGTTATTATAAGAAAATTACACCAAAGACAACGCGTCTTGCCAGCTACCTCCAAAATCCATCACAACAGCTCGTAACATATCCTCCAACGTCTGGATAGTTCGCTCAGATTGTCCATCTGTTTGGGGATGATACGCGGTACTCATATCCAATCTGGTACCTAGAGCTGCTTGCAGACTCTTCCAAAACCTGGAAGTAAACCTTGGAACTCGGTCTGAAATGATCGAAACAGGCACACCGTGCAATCTAACCACAAAATCCACGTACAGTTTCACCATTTTCTTCAAAGAAAAGGTCATACAGCAGGGTATAAAATGTGCAGACTTCGACAACTGGTCGATAACCACACAAATAGCATCGCACCCTCTGTTGGTACAAGGCAGATGCGTCACGAAATCCATAGCTATGTGCTCCCAATTCCATTGGGGCACTTCCAAACTCTGCAACAGACCACCAGGTCTCATCCTCTCGGCCTTTACCAACTGAAAGTTCAAAAAACGAGTGACAAAACCAGCAACGTCGCTCTTCAGGCCAGCCCACCAGAAGTGCGGCTTCAACGCATGGTACATATTCCGTGCACCAGGATGAACACTGTGTCTACTGCAGTGCGCTTCCTGAAGGATCTCTCCTTCAAATCAATGAGGTTAGGCACAACCAGCCTGCCATGAAACCTCAAGCAACCATCAGAAGAAACAGAATAATCCTCAATTTCTCCAGCCCTGACCTTCAACTTCAACTCGTGGATGGAAGGATCAGTCCTTTGAGCTGCTCGAATACTAGAAACAATCTGTGGCTCCACTTGGAAAGAAGAAACCACGACACAATCCTCAGCCGGGTAGAATCTCCAACCAGTAGTGTTAAGATGCTCCTGACTTAGAAATATACAACGAAGCAAGCATCTCACTAGCCTTCCTGCTCAAAGCATCGGCCACTACGTTCGATTTCCCAGGCTGATACTTAATCTCGCAATCAAAGTCCTTTAGCAGCTCCATCCAACGATGCTGTCTCATATTCAAGTCAGGCTGCGAAAACAGATACTGCAAAATTTTGTTGTCCGAGTACACCACAAATTGCTGGACATACAGGTAATGACGCCAGATCTTCAATGCAAAAACCACGACTGCTAGCTCCAAATCATGGACTGGATAACGAGTCTCATGCGGTTTCAACTGCCGCGAGGCATACGCAATGACTCGACCATTCTGCATCAAAACACAGCCCAATCCATTGATCAAAGCATCAGAACAAACAACGAAACCACCTGATCCGGACGGTATAGCCAACACAGGCGCAGTAGTCAGTTTCTCCTTGAGCAATTGGAACGCATTCTCGCATTGCTCAGTCCACACAAACCGCTTGTCCTTCTGAGTCAATTGAGTCATCGGCTTTGCTATGCTAGAAAATCCTTCAATGAAACGACGGTAATAGCCAGCCAGACCCAAGAAACTACGAATCTCCGACACATTCCTGGGACTCTACCAGTTCAAAACAGCATCAACCTTACTGGGATCCACAAAAATCCCCTCGACTGAAATAACATGACCCAGAAACACGACACGATCCAACCAAAACTCGCACTTGGAGAATTTAGCATACAGCTGCTGGTCTCTCAACGTCTGAAGGACAATTCTCAGGTGCTCCTTATGCTCCAAAGGAGTCTTAGAATATACCAAGATGCGTCAATGAACACTATCATGAACTGGTCTATGAACTATCTGAAGATCCGGTTCATCAGATCCATAAAGACTGTAGGTGCATTGGTCAGCCCAAACAGAATAACCAAGAATTTGAAGTGCCCGTACCTCGTACGAAAAGCAGTCTTTGCGACATCTTGATCTCTTAACCTCAGCTGATGGTACTCTGAACGCAAGTCAATCTTCGAATACACTGCAGAACCTTGAAACTGATCAAACAGATCATCGATCCTGGGTGAAGAGTACTTGTTCTTAACTGTCGCTTTATTTAGCTGGCGAAAATCAATGCACATCCGCATTGAGCCATCTTTCTTCTTCACAAACAAAATGGGCGCTCCCCACGGCGACATGCTAGGTCGGATGAAACCTTTCTCCAACAAATCGTCCAACTACACCTTGAGTTCTCTCAACTCCGCAGGCGCCAAATGATACGGGGTACGAGAAATCGGATGTTAGGATAAAATTTATAGTTTTGGTGATAACAAATATAAGAAAAGATTTGGACTTAAACGATGAATTTCGAATAATCTTCTAATGGAGACCAGAGGTTGCTGACAACAGTGATTGGTTTGAATTACAGATATGATTTCGGGTTTTAAGACAGACGGGTTATCGATTTGGTTATTTGGGTTGTCGGGCCAGAAATCTACTATTGATGGAATATTGAGGATGTTGATATCTGCCAACAGCACTTGACTATTGTATCGATGATAGTATCTACCAACAGGTATTGAAACAGTGAAGGTTCTATCATCAGAAAGGGCCGCATCTATCGATGAGTATATTCGAAAGACCTTGTAACAGTACTATTCATCGTTGCTGACAACAGATAGCGCTACAGGATATGCTCATCAGATATCGTAACAGTAACGCTCAATAGGAACTATACTATACGGTTAACAAGCGAAGATTTCTGTCAACAGATATGTGCACAGTAGAATAACAGAGACCATGACGTCATAAATATCGTCAGCTAAACTTCACAGTGTATTCAACGGATATCGGTACAGTGTTTCTAACAGATATGATGACGTCAGCAGTGCTGAAATTTGCAAGTGGTTTAATTGTGTTTATCATGACAGATATCTTAATAGCAAGGGACTATTCATTCATCTTCAACAAAGAAAGATCTGTCGACAGAAATTGTTTCGGGCGCAAGCATTAGGTTGATTCAAATTCGATCGTATACTCAATTGGAAAAGATCGATGGCCAAAACAAGAATCGTACAAATTGCCTAGAATTAAGGAGACAAGATTGGTACTATTCTTGGAAAAATAGTACACATTGCACATATATGGAAATTATATTTGTGCCTCTGACAATCAGCAATTTACCATGTAGTGGAGCAGGATTGACGGCGTACTATTGTCAGAATTTCAAAAAGGATTTTGTTGCCTTATCAGAAGTAATCGACCGTTGAACGAAGAGTATATATAGAAGATGTTTTGAATTGAATAAGAACTCTCTCGCCATTGCTATTGCTGAAACGCTGCCAAATTTAATTCTCGAGCTATTCATTACTGAAGCACTCTCAAAGCTCAAAAGACTTGAAGAACTCAATCGTTGCTTTTCATAGATAAATCTTCAAGTCTATATTCTGGTTACATTTTGTAATCGAGTTTCCTTGTTGAAACCAGAAGATTTTACAGCACTCAATATACTTATTCATTGTTATATCATCATTGAGTCTGTAACAAACGAGCTCTCAAAAGCCGTTTGAAAACATTACATTGAGTTGTAAAACAGCAGCTGCGACTGCTTGTGATTGTTGTGAAGTTGCTAGGAGTTCATACAAGTGCTGCTTGTGTGATCGGGTGTCTGCAGAAGGACTGTGTACATCAAATCTTCTAGTGTATCCTTCCTGCATAAGGAAGAAGGGGAGACGTAGGATATTAATATCCGAACTTCCAGAAACAAATTCTCGACTCTCATCTCTTTACATTTACGCACTTATTTGTGTTAACTGTTCACAAATTAATCAGCTTCATTCGCACTTTTAGTTAGCCGAGAGATTTGCACTTAACTGAGATATCTCAAGTCTGGTAACTCGGGCTTGAGTTAAGCAGCACTTAAAACGTTTTGAAAAGAATTTGAAATAGAAAAATCAACGGATTTCATTCAACCCCCCCCTTCTGAACTCCTATACTTTTTTTGATTCTATTTTTGGGACCATCAATTGGTATCAGAGCAGGCGCTTCTCAGTTAATGAACAGTATTTATTTGTGCGTTATATTATCTCAATATGTCGATCTCTCACAACAAGATTCCCATATTTTCCAGAGAAGATTATGAAGACTGGAAGATACGCATGCAAGAGCATCTGGCTGCCATGGATGACGAAATGTGGACTGTTATCACTGAAGGGCCATTGAAAATAATGAAGCCAAATCTGGCGGTAGCTGTAACAAATGGCGAGCCTCTGTATCTTGAGAAATCTAGACACGAATATACAAATGATGACAGGAAGAAAGCAAAATCTAGACAAATGTAGGCCGGGACCATCAATTGGTATCAGAGCAGGCGCTTCTCAGTTAATGAACAGTATTTATTTGTGCGTTATATTATCTCAATATGTCGATCTCTCACAACAAGATTCCCATATTTTCCAGAGAAGATTATGAAGACTGGAAGATACGCATGCAAGAGCATCTGGCTGCCATGGATGACGAAATGTGGACTGTTATCACTGAAGGGCCATTGAAAATAATGAAGCCAAATCTGGCGGTAGCTGTAACAAATGGCGAGCCTCTGTATCTTGAGAAATCTAGACACGAATATACAAATGATGACAGGAAGAAAGCAAATCTAGACAATGTGGCCAGGGACATCCTATAAAGACGCTGGACAAAGACAAAAACATGTTCAACAAAATCAAAACCTGCGCCAGAGCAAAAGACATCTGGGAAAAGCTGGTCCAGATATGTGAGGGAAGCGACGAGACAAAAGAGAACAAGTTGACCGTCGCTCAACATAAGTATGAGTCCATCAAGATGAAAGACGGCGAAACAATGACTGAATTTTACGAGCACTTCAGTGCAGTTATCATCGAGTTGAACAGCCTTGGAAAAGAGTACAGCAACAGAGAGCTAGCACTGAAAGTCATGAGAGCGTTACCCACGGAGTGGGACGTGAAGACCATGGCAATGAGGGAGTCGAAGGACCTTAATAAGCTGGAACTCCATGATCTTTTCGCAAATATGAAGGCATACGAATTTGAATTGGAGACAAGATCCGAAGCTGGTCCCTCAACCTCCCAGCCAACAAAAGCATTGTCAGCTACAACAATCGAACAGTGCTCTTCTAGCACAAGCAAAACCGTTGATCAACTCAGCGATGACGTCATGTCCCTCTTCGTAAAGAAGTTTGGGAAATTCATGAGAAGATATTTCCACCCTTCCTCTCCTTACAATAATTTTAATAAAAATGATAAATATGTATCTGAAATGAAATGTTTCAATTGTGAACGACCAGAGCATTTTGCAGCCGAGTGCAACAGGCCCAAGAAAGACGATAGATACAAGCGAGAGTACAAGAGGAGTGATGATCGATACAAGAAGGAGGAGCGATACAAGAGAAATGAGGAAACTGATGAAAGATTGTTGAGAGATCCAAGGACAGGCGGATGAGAACAAGAAGTGACAAAAGACCCAGCCACAAACATGACAGCAAAGTGTTGATGGATGAGGAAAACACAAAGAGCTGGGCGGACACTGACTCAGAATAATCATCCAGCAGCTCCTCATCAAGTGACAGTGAACAGGAGGAAGTTCACTGCCTCATGGCTGATCAAACTTCGGATGATGAGGTATTTGATTTCTCAAACATTGAATTTACACGTGAGGATCTAGTTCAGGCACTGAACGATATGGTCCATGAGTACAATACTCTATCTCACACATTTGAGGAAATCAAGGCCGAAAACGCAAGTCTGAAAAATAGTTCAGCAGAATCGAGTTCTGACGAGCTTGAGGTTACTGATAGTTTAAAGACTGAGTTGAGTAAGCTGAGAATAGAGAATGAATTGTTGAGAAGTGAGTCCAGTGAGATCAAGGCTAAAGTTGAAAAACTAACTAAAGAAATGAGCTCCTGGACCCATTCAGCTCGTGCTTTCGACAAACTACAAGAAATCCAAAAGTCAGCACATGATATAACTGGCTTAGGTTTTAGTAATAGCGAAAGCAGTGAAGGAGAGACAAGTACTCAATCACAGCCAGCATATGACAAGTTCAACAAAATGAGCTTTGTCAAAGCAAATGTGATACATGACTGTTTTGAGTCGATAATATTTGATGACCAGAACTCTTCTCAGTCGAGTCATGAAGGAAAAGATGGCATCGGCTATCAAAGGCCTGATGATCGTCCCCTGGTTGAAATAAACGAAACCAAACACTTCAGAAGCACCAGAATCACAAAGCTCTGATACCACTTGTTGGTCCGATATTAAGGATCAAAAAGAAGATCAGCAGGCGCTTTTTTGTCAAACATTGAAAATATTGCGCGCTGCCGATACTAACTTGAGCTGCAATAGCTCGTTGTTCTTGAACATATAAAATACAAAGAGGCACCGGAAACAGATCTGGTATGATTTAAAAATCATGCGGAAAATACCAGAACTGAATCCTAATATTTTAAAACCAATCGAACAGATTTATGTATAACATAAATCTGTTCGAGACTCGTGCATGTGTGTGCTGCTGAAAAGATATGCTAAGTGCTGAACTGTTTATGCGAATGCTCAATACAAGCAAGTGCTGATATGTAAACGTGCAATGCGTGCTAAGTAAATAGACTGCTGAATGAATAACAGAGCACGATACAAAGCATATTTGTTTATGGAAGTTCGGATACAAATATCCTACATCTCCCCTTCTTCCACCTCGGAAGGATCCACTACTTCATAACTGCACATCAGCCGCAACTGTGTGACTCACTACATACACAAGAGTTTTACGTCTTCATGCTTGGACGGGAACTGTGAACATATTTCGAGATTCATTCACACATAGATGTGAATGAATCCGGGTGTGTGAGATTGATACAATGAACGCTCAACTCTCTGTTTTTCTCACACACGAGGGACATGCTCTAATACAAGCTAATCTAGACTTAGCAAACAACACTCGTGAAAAGCTCCTCTCTAATGGCGGTTGATTGCTTCGTCTATCTCTTTCTTTTTCCCTCTGTTGGTGCACTGTATATTCAATGTAATTCTACCACAGTATGTAGATGCACCAACGTCGTCTCTCAACTGGACGACGACTAACAGACTTGCTTTTCTTCAAAGGGCGTCGCCTCCAATATATAGCCTCTGTAAAATACTTCCCGTTGGAAAGCTTCCAAAATTCTTCAGCGCTCCAGAAGGCTATCTTGTCTTCTTTCCACTTTGGTGCAACGCTCCTCTGTAAAGTAAAAGTACTTGCGTCCTTTACTTTTGCAGGCTTCTGTCGCTTTCTTCATTTGAAATTAGCTCAGCAGTTGACATCCAGCTTTGAGTAAGTTGTCAACTGCTTCGCTGCTGAAACTTCACTGCGACTGGATCTTGCGACTGTAAGCGTAGCAACAGCTGATACAAATAAGCTCTCGACTGGAAGTACTGTTGCTACCTGCTGAATCTTCG
>KQ994504.1:156151-201732 GCA_001598015.1 Dorcoceras hygrometricum
AGATACAATATGGCAATATGTATTGATCAGATCCGAAAACCTGGCTCTGATACCACTGTTCGGGATCCGGATCACGCCCCCCGGCAAGGCATCGGAACAACAAAAACATGTGCTGGGAGACGATCAATACGATATAAACAAAACACGAAACTATGACATTCATAGAATGTTTAGGTGACTACCTTGCTGGCAACTCGTGCCTGGCTTCGACCGGTTTCGTAAAGAAAACGAAACTTCACGGTAGACTGCGGTAGATAACGCCAATCAGGTTCACGACCGGATGTGAGACTCCTTCGTCAGCCTGCACTAGAAGGCCTGACGAGATCGACGCGGACGGCGGCGGCGGCGGCGAGCGGCGGCGGTGGCACGGCGTGAGGTAGATGAAGAGAGGGGGCGGCGGCCAAGAGTGCTTAGGGTTAGAGTTTTAGCCTAAGTGTGTTGTTATGAGAGTGAAGTCTATTTTAAATATACTTGGTCATAGTCTTGGACCGGCCCAACGGGCCCGGGTCCAAAGCATGAACATTACGTTCATCCCTATCACCGTGACTTCATCGTAACTCCGATCACCGATCAGATCGGACCGATCGATTCCGTTTCCAAAACTGAACACAATGATCTGAAAAACCATTTTTCAGAACCCCAGTGCAAAATGACCGTTTTGCCCCTCAACATCGGCAAATCACGATTTGACCTCTGTTGACTTTTTAGGAAGTCGCACTCCCAAAATCCTCTTCGTATGCTCAACACATTGAGCTGAGTATCCGTGCGGGAATCTTGAATCCAGTACTTGTGTGACCCTCAATGGTTCAGGGATACAGCTAGCCATGGGCCCACAACCATTGTGGCTCCGGAGTCACAATTCCGGACTTGCCCAACGGATCATGGTAAAAGCGTCTAGCAACATCGCCCCATGATCCCCTAGGTATCACTGATAGTGCCTGCAAGAACCAGTTGGTCGTGGTTAGCTTACAGTACGGTCCTTTCAATCCATATATCCCGATCAGATCAACGACCATTGGTAAATAGAGAGTCGCTATAGATCCGATAGCTATGCATACATCTTGGAGATCAAATAGTGACATCGCGAGTGTAACTAGGTAAACAAATTTACCTAAAACACTTCTAGTACTCTGGCCAGAGATTTATACACTATTATCCCCTCAGATAGCATAGGATATCCACGCATGTCAGCGAGCGGTGAATCCTCGACAACGATGCATCGACGCCTACATGCATCGGGGTCTCACCCAATCCCGACGCCTTATGAGTCGGAAAACGGGTCAAAGTGAGACTCCTATCATGTAGAGTCTCAATGACGTTTCGAGTCGTGAGGACTAATCAGTACAACCAAGACCTCGGACTTATCCACTCCACAAATGGTAACCACTTGCAAAGTCCCAAGGAGGGTAGTTCGATAGATCACCAGGTCATTATCTATCTGCATGCTCAGAACATCACAATGTTCCCTACCAATGAAACATGGTACTTCGCATCGCAGATACTAGTCTCGAACTCGGGCAGCCTTATCCTCATTTTGACGGCCCAATCGACTAGGATCATGTTCAGAATACACAGTGACTATTAGATGTGTTTCATGATAGCCGTCATACCCACTATCACATCTAACATACACTTGAGTGTATTCTAGGTCTTTACTCAGCACAATTGTTAATCATCATACACGCAATGAAAGTAAAGAATGCCATATAAAGAAATGCGAATATCATATACAAAGATTGTCATATACAAGAGTTTATAAACCCACACGCCACAAGTTGGCTAGTTGGGCATCTACTCTAACAGATGTTTCATTCACAACAATGGCAAGAAGCACCTAACAGCGTTTGAACCTAAATCTGATGCAGGTATATTCTTAGGTTATTCTGTTGTCAGCAAATCTTATCGGGTATTCAATATCAAGAGTCTCACTGTTGAAGAATCTGCTCATGTTGTGTTCGATGACACAAGTTTCAAATCTACTTCAGCAGCAAGCTTACATGACTTGTGCACACATCTGGAATCAACAAGCCTTGAAGAATCTGATGATGATGTGTCGCCACAAAGATATACAGCTGAAGAACAACCATGCGTGGACACACAACACAATATTGTTCCACAAGATCTGACGACAGCTGGAGCAGAAGTAATCACCGCACAAACAAATGCTGCTCCAACAGATTCTGTTCCAATAGATCTTGCCACGTCAGACTTTACGCAAGCAAATGCTACTGTTCGTACACCAACAGCTAACGCACAGTAGCAAGTACTTCCTCTCAAGTGGTATCAAGACCAACAGTGGATGACAAAGCTGACAACAACAATCACACACAATAGCAAGAATTCCAAATGGAATCTGATGCACAAGGAAACAATGATAATCATCAATTGGCGTCAGAAGATCCAAACATTTTCATCCAGTCAGCAACACAGGGGGAACAAGGAGCAAATCCCATTGGACTTGATCTTCGGTGGAATAGAAATCATCCACCTGAGCAAGTCATAGGTAACTTCGAATCCCCTGTTCGCACACGAGGCCAACTATCTCATGATCATTTTGATGCTGCATTTCTTTCGCATATAGAACCTAAGCAGATAGATGAGGCCTTAGCTGACCCAATTTGGATAGACGCTATGCAAGAGGAATTAATAAGTTTTAACGTAATGAAGTATAGACACTTGTACCTAGACCTACTAACCATTCAGTGATAGGAACTCGTTGCGTCTTTAAGAACTAGCTGAATGAAGATGGCGTAGTAACAAGAAATAAGGCTATGATGGTAGCGCAATGATTTAGACCAATGGAAGGAATAGACATCGATGAGACTTTCGCACCAGTAGCTAGGTTAGAATCCATCCATATGTTCTTAGCATATGCTGCATATAAAGACTTTAAAGTCTTTCAGATGGATGTTAAGAGTGCCTTTCTTAATGGCGTCTTGACAGAGGAAGTGTATGTTGCACAACCTCCTGGCTTCATAGATCATACACATCCAGACTTTGTTTACAAACTGGATAAAGCTCTATATGTGTTGAAACAAGCAACCAGAACTTGGTATGATACACTATCACAGTTCTTAATCAAGCATGATTTTACAATAGACATAGTGGATAAGACTTTGTTTAAATTTGTGAAAGCTGAGCATGTTCTGTTGGTACAAATATATGTTGATGATATTATATTTGGGTCAACTAACCCCAAATTGTTCCAAAAGTTTTCTAAGCTCATGCAGGACAAATTCGAGATGAGCATGATGGGGGAGCTAACATTCTTTATGGGCTTACAAGTTCGCCAGCTGGAGAATGGCATTTTCATTAACCAGGCGAAATACACGAAAGAACTGCTGAAAAAGTTTGGGATGGACAATTGTTCAGCAGCAGCAACTCCCATGAGCTCCACAATCAAACTCGACAAAGATGAAGTTGGAACTGCCATAGAGGTATTAATGTATCGAGGCATTATAGGCTCTTTGCTATACCTAACTGCTAGCAGACCAGACATCATGTTTGTTGTCTGTATGTGTGCTAGATTCCAAGCAGAGCCAAAGCAATCACATTATATTACTGTTAAGAGAATCCTCAAGTATTTAAAGGGTACTTCCAACGTGGGTCTTTGGTATCCCAAAGACTCAGGCTTTCAACTAATATGCTACAGTTATGCAGATTACGCAGGTTGCAGGATTGATCGCAAGAGCACAAGTGGAACATGTCAATTCTTAGGGGATCGATTAATCTCCTGGTTCAGTAAGAAGCAGACGTCAATTGCCACGTCAAAAGCCGAATCAGAGTTCCTTGCTGCTGGTAGTTGTTGCGCTCAAATCCTCTGGATTCAACATCAATTGAAGGATTATGGCATTGATGCTTCCGAAGCTCCTATTCTCTGTGACAACACAAGTGCGATAGAGATCACCCAGAATCATGTGCTGCATTACAGAACCAAGCACATCGACATTAGGCATCACTTCATAAGGGACCACGTAATGAATAAGGACGTCCGGTTGGAGTACGTGTCGACTGAGCAACAAGTTGCTGATATCTTCACCAAACCTCTGCCAGACGCTAAGTTATCCTACTTTAGGAACATATTAGGTCTCTTAGAATTGCCATAAAATGGTCTGTGCATTAACAATTTTTTGCAGGTTGAACAGCTCTGCTTACGTCAGCATTAATTCATATGTTCAGGGGGAACAACGATGCTTGAGTCAGCGCTATCGTTGGAAGGCTGTTCGACAAGGAACAGCAATGCTTACGTCAGCCTCTGGTCATATGTTCACAAGGAACAACGCTGCTTACGTAAGCGTTGCTGATTGAGGGTTGTCTATCGTAGGGGGAACATGGTCTCTGTGTTGTTAAGCGTGAAGTCAATTGAACAGGAGAGATCTGTCAACAGATATCTCCTGTACACAATTGATGCTTATCTGTTAACAGATTTCGTTCCATCCCCGCGAAACATTAAAAATAGATTTGCTTAGGTGTGATGTTTTAAATATTTTGGCGCGTCGATTTTATTTTAATCTTTTCCCGTAAGGGTAAAATATTTGCAAAATCTTTTCTAAAAATAGTACGCACCGTCTGATGATTGACACGTGTTTTCCTTCATACGCATCGTCACACCAACATTCTTTCTCTCTCCTAACTGTTCATATTCACCGTCTTTATTTACGGCATTTCCAATATTTGCTAAAACTTACTGTGCCATCGTACTCTTTGCATTCTCTTGCTCTCGCATTCTCTTGTTCTTGTGCGTTCGTATTTTCTTGTGCAGAAAATCTTGTTTCAGGCATTATTTGCACTCTACAACACCTACAATGGCATCCGTATTCATCGTCAACTCTTATCAGATTAACTTTGAATCGGTATTGATGATTCCTGACCATGATGGCATGCTAAACATGTTCAAAGCACTGGAGGCCAGTGGTCTACAAGGGTTTCTGGGCTGTGAATCAGTTCTCTATGAGAAGGAGCTAGAGCAATTCTTTGACACAGCGTTGGTACAGGGTGACGATATTACCGGGGCTGTATCAGGCAAGTATTTCTCTATTTCTCAGGCTCGGGTTGCACAAATTTTTGAGTTGCCCACGGAAGGGCTTGTGAACTTTTCTGAGGTACCAAAGGATAGGGTATATGATGCGAGGAGCATTTTCTTGCAAAAGGGTGTGCAAGTTGAAATTCATGGTAAAAATAAATACATGAATTATGAATTTCGGTTGTTGAAGGATATTTTGGCAAAGGCTGTCAATGTTAAGGCGGGTTCGTTTGATGCTGTCACCACTGAACGGTTCCAGATGATGACGGCAATTCATTTGGATTGAAGGTGAATTGGAGAAAGGTTTTGTTCAATTTACTAAAAGATATGGTGGATAAGTCGCAGAAGAAAGCTAAGGGCTTTGCTGCGCAAATTGGTGTTTTATTGAAGAGCATGCCTGCTATCACTATGGGAGATGGTATTCCGTTCCCAAATGCAAAGATTCTATCGATGAAGACAGTAAACACTTACATTGCCACAAACATCACAATTGATGCTCGTGGGGAGAATGTGGAGCCTGGACTGGCTAAAGTGGCCGTGGTGAAAAGGACACCAAAGTCCAAAAAGAATTCTTCATCTACTGATGAAACACCTGTTGAAGTTATTTCTAAAATTGCCAGGTCAAAGAAGCGACAGGCCACTGAGGGTAATGAACCGGCTATTCCAAAGAAGAGGCGCACAATGAAAAACAAGCCCTCCCCTTCACAAGCAAATTTGGATATTGTGAATATAGCACAGGATGTTGTGCCACTTCAGATCATTGATCATACCCCTGCTGCGGCAGCTGCCAATTCTCCTGTGCCCAAACGAAAATCACGGAATAGGAGATTAATTATTCCTACTGGTTCTGATGATGAGTCCATTGCTACGCAGAAACCTGTCAAAGACACTCATGAGGTTGCTGTTAAGCCCACTGATGAAGTGGATATGATTATCGACCAAGTCTTGGAGGAGACTTTGGATTTGGGAGTTAGTGAGGAAACGCAAGGAGGAAAGCGTGTTGATGAAGCGGCGTTTACAGATGATTTTGGTCAGTGGTTAGATGATTTTGTTTCCAGGAACAATGAACCAGAGATTTTTGGTACAAGGACTTTCACCGAAGCTGAGGGCAGCACAAGTCCTGTGGTTGAAAAGAATCTAGTGCAAGATGTTGGCAGCAAGCAAGTTGGCGAGGAGCACAAAGCGTGTTGATGAAGCGGCGTTTACAGATGATTTTGGTCAGTGGTTAGATGATTTTGTTTCCAGGAACAATGAACCAGAGATTTTTGGTACAAGGACTTTCACCGAAGCTGAGGGCAGCACAAGTCCTGTGGTTGAAAAGAATCTAGTGCAAGATGTTGGCAGCAAGCAAGTTGGCGAGGAGCACATGTCCATTGACGATCTATTCATGCAAATCTCTGAGGACATGATGCTGCCATCAGTAACCGCCGCCGAAATTACAAAAATTAGGTTTGGTGGTTCCATCCACATCCCTGGAGTTCAGGAACATGATCTTTATGCCAGTCTTCCCCGCATTTCAATACATGATAAAGGGAAAGCAATACTGGAAGAAGATGAGCCTATAAGAGGGAATCCAGCAAGGGAAACGGTGGAGTTGATCTGTGGAGATGTGGATTTTCTCGTTCAGTTGCGAGATCAGGTTATGAAAGACATAGTATAATTCTTTCATTATTTTTCTTTAAATAAGTTACCTGATCTTGACAGTTTGAAGATTCTGAAAGAGAAGGAGAAATTTATGTTGGAATGGGCGGAAACCGATTCACTGGAAATGGCTGTGAGGAGGAGAGGATATATTCTTGCCAAATATAGGGAGATGCTGCTTAGGAAATTCTTGGAGTCTCATCGAAAATACCTTGTTCCTGGGCAGCCGTGAACAGCAACAGCGTCTTAAATAATTGATCTTTTGTCTGCTGCCCACTCGAAATCTCTCGAAGTTCTCGTAACACAGCAGAAAGAGAATGGCCTACCTATAGAGCAACCGTGCACTTCGACGTATCTTTACATCTATAGTTATTGGTGATGTACTTGCCTAGTTCTTCTCTCAGGCCAAATCCAAATGTTGGGTACGACCGATGGTTTTGATTGATGTGGTATGGACACCCATCCAGGGCAATGATTTTTTGAGGAGCAGTTGTAAACTGTCTCTGTTTGTAAATAAGAGGAAGATGCCAGAACCTGTGCTAGAAGATAATTTTGTTCCGCATGTGTTATTCATTGAACCAATACAGTATTGGGAAGCGGCCCCGGCCTTGATCAAAACTTGGGCATGGCACAGAGTATGTACAGAAATTGTTCAATACCATATGTTTGGTTGTCTGAGACCTGTGCGTGAAGATGTTTGCACCGATATTGTTGTGTATAATTTGGGAATTGAGCGCATTCCGGCGAATTTTCGCAATATTTTTGCACAAGGCATTCCTACAGAGAGTTTTGTTGGCTATTTCCAAGATACAGATGTACAAAATTTTTCAGATTTTGAGGAGTCGTCTTCCGATGGATCTACTGTCTATCTTTCTCCATCTCCACTACGTGATGAATCTCTTGCATTAGGTTCTACTGCTGCTCATGAGGAGCAATTTTATTTTGTACAGAGTCCAGCTTCTACTCCTGCTACTTATCCGTGCTTAGCGACCTATACCTCTTCCACCAGTCTATCTATGCACTTTGATACAGATGATATTCCGTTGGTTGATACTGCTGATATTCAGAAATCTTTACCAGTTGGTCGCACTGAGTTTGTTGAGTCCATCGATGATCTCCGAGCTTGCATACTACAGCGTGTTGATGATTCTAACAGTGCGATTCTATCGAAGCTCCATACGCTTGAAAGAGGCCTTCGCGACACTCTGCAAGATCAAGATGCCAACACACGCAAATTGATTAACAGTGTTTGTCAAGATGCCCATACTATGAGTGATGTCCAGAAAATTCACTTGAATGATGTAAATAAAAGTGTCTTGACTCAGGGCGTTACTGCTGGTGCAGATTCACTGGAAATCAGGAAGGCGATCAACGTAGTCGATGCTAAAATTATCTTATTGGACGGGCAGGTTGCTGCTGTCAGAAGCGAACAATTAGAGTTTCAAGCCAAAATAGCAGCAGATCTTCTTAGCCTCTCCACCCAGATTGGTGATCTCGTCGACTATATTTGAGGCGGTTATGCCAAAAAGGGGGAAGGTAGTAGCAGCCGCCCCAACCACCTCCATATAATGTTCAAGGTCAAGGCAGTGGTGGAAATCCTGGCGAAGGCAGTGGTCCCACTGTTGTTAGATTGACAGATATTGCAGATAGACTTTGAGAAGATGATAGACGTCAAATGGAAGCGGAAAGAGAAAAAGAGAGACAAAGAAGGATCAGAAGACTGAGTAGTGGATCGCACAGAAGAAGAAGAGGACATTAGTGAGGATAAAATTTGTACATATCTTTTGTACTATTTTCTAAGTTAATGGAATTTGAATTCAGCAGTTCGTGTGCAATTTATTTTTTCATATATATCCATCCCGGCTGCTAAGTTTTGTCATCACCAAAAAGGGGGAAATTGTTAGGATAAAATTTATAGTTTTGGTGATAACAAATATAAGAAATGATTTGGACTTAAACGATGAATTTCGAATAATCTTCTCACGGAGACCAGAGGTTGCTGACAACAGTGATTGGTTTGAATTACAGATATGATTTCGGTTTTAAGACAGTCGGGTTATCGATTTGGTTATTTGGGTTGTCGGGCCAGAAATCTACTGTTGATGGAATATTGAGGATGTCGATATCTGCCAACAGCACTTGAATATTGTATCGGTGATAGTATCTGCTAACATGTATTGAAACAGTGAAGGTTCTATCATCAGAAAGGGCCGCATCTATCGATGAGTATATTCGACAGACCTTGTAACAGTACTATTCATCGTTGCTGACAACAGATAGCGCTACAGGATATGCTCATCAGATATCGTAACAGTAACGCTCAATAGGAAATATACTATACGGCTAAAAATCGAAGATTGCTGTCAACAGATATGTGCACAGTAGAGTAACAGAGACCATGACGTCATAAATATCTTCAGCGTATCGGTGATAGTATCTGCTAACATGTATTGAAACAGTGAAGGTTCTATCATCAGAAAGGGCCGCATCTATCGATGAGTATATTCGACAGACCTTGTAACAGTACTATTCATCGTTGCTGACAACAGATAGCGCTACAGGATATGCTCATCAGATATCGTAACAGTAACGCTCAATAGGAAATATACTATACGGCTAAAAATCGAAGATTGCTGTCAACAGATATGTGCACAGTAGAGTAACAGAGACCATGACGTCATAAATATCTTCAGCTAAACGTCACAGTGTATTCAACAGATATCGGTACAGTGTTTCTAACAGATATTATGACGTCAGCAGTGCTGAAATTTGCAAGTGGTTTAATTGTGTTTATCGCGACGGATATCTTAATAGCAAGGGACTATTCATTCATCTTCAACAAATAAAGATATATCGACAGAAATGGTTTCAGGCGCAAGCATTAAGTTGATTCAAATTCGATCGTATACTCAATTGGAAAAGATCGATGGCCAAAACAAGAATCATACAAATTGCCTAGAATTAAGGAGACAAGATTGGTACTATTCTTGGAAAAATAGTAAACATTGGCAGAGGTTGTTACAACGGGATTTCACATATATGGAAATTATATATGTGCCTCTGACAATACGCAATTTACCATGTAGTGGAGCAGGATTGACGGCGTACTATTTTCAGAATTTCAAAAAGGATTTTGTTGCCTTATCAGAAGTAATCGACCGTTGAACGAAGAGTATAAATAGCAGATGTTTTGAATTGAATAAGAACTCTCTCGCCATTGCTATTGCTGAAACGCTGGCAAATTGAATTCTCGAGCTATTCATTACTGAAGCACTTTCAAAGTTCAAAGACTTGAAGAACTCAATCGTTGCTTTTCATAGATAAATCTTCAAGTCTATCTTCTGGTTACATTTTGTAATCGAGTTTCCTTGTTGAAACCAGAAGATTTTACAGCGCTCAATATACTTATTCATTGTTATATCATCATTGAGTCTGCAAAAAACGAGCTCTCAAAAGCCGTTTGAAAACATTACATTGAGTTGTAAAACAGCAGCTGCGACTGCTTGTGATTGTTGTGAAGTTGCTAGGAGTTCATACAAGTGCTGCTTGGGTGATCGGGTGTCTGCAGAAGGACTGTGTACATCAAATCTTCTAGTGTATCTTACCTGAATAAGGAAGAAGCGGAGACGTAGGATATTAATATCCGAACTTACAGAAACAAATTCTCGACTCTCATCTCTTTACATTTACGCACTTATTTGTGTTAACTGTTCACAAATTAATAGGCTTCATTCCGCACTTTTAGTTAGCCGAGAGATTTGCACTTAACTGAGATATCTCAAGTCTGGTAACTCGAGCTTGAGTTAAGCAGAGCTTAAAACGTTTTGAAAAGAATTTGAAATAGAAAAATCAAAGGAGTTCATTCAACCCCCCCTTCTGAACTCCTGTACTTGTTTTGATCCTATTTTTGGGACCATCATCGGAGCTGTGCCAGGCACCAGCTTTATGCTGAAGTCAATCTCCCTCCTCGAAGGAAAACCAGGAATCTCCTCCGGGAACACCTAGGGAAAATGTCGCACCACGGGAACGTCACTGAGCTGCACACGAGAAGAAGAAGACGTATCCAAAGCGTAGATGATGAAAACAGCATTCGCTAAGGACAGCAAACTGAAAAACTCGATCGCTGAAACTAACGGGATCTTCGTTCGAGAATCCTGGCCGTAGAAGTCCCACTTCTCGCCAGACAAAGGCCTAAAACGAACAATCCCATGGAAACAATCCACGGAGGCCCTATAATTGGAGAACACATCCATCCCAACAATGCAATCAAAATCCCACAACATCAGACGAATTAAATTCGCCACCAACACATGCTCTCCAAATCTCAAAACGCCATCTAACAAAAACTCCTGGGAAAATAGGCTCACACCGCCAAGGGTAGAAACAGAAACAGCATCGCACAAAGGAATGGTATGCAAACAATGCTCAATAAAAAAAGAATCAGAGATGAAAGAATTCGATGCACCGGTGTCAAACAACACACGCGCAGGAAAAACGAAAACGAGACATGTACCTGCGATCACCCTGCTCGACGTCTCCTCCGCCGGATCCCTAGTCATGACGTTGGCCTAAGCATGCTGGGGTCCATAATAGAACGGCTGAGACGACTATCCGAATCACGATGGACCAGGCTGCTGGAATGGCCTGAACTGAGTCGCAGCCCCACTGAGGGTAACGTACCCTAGACTGTCCTCCACGACCCTGAGGTGGGGCTGCGGCTTGTTGCGATCCAGCTGATGGACACACCCTAGCAAAATGCCCATACTGATCGCAAAGATTGAAGGAGCCCTACACACCGACACACTGGGTAGAAGCATGCTTGCCACCACAATAGCCACAGAACTCAGCCCGAGAACCACTGCTACTCGAGCTACCTGAACCAGAATAGCCCGAACCAGACTTCTTCTTGAACGGTTGACCGCGGGGTCGAAACCTCTGACAGCCAGAACACCCTAGCAAAATGCCCATACTGATCGCAAAGATTGAAGGAGCCCTACACACCGACACACTGGGTAGAAGCATGCTTGCCACCACAATAGCCACAGAACTCAGCCCGAGAACCACTGCTACTCGAGCTACCTGAACCAGAATAGCCCGAACCAGACTTCTTCTTGAACGGTTGACCGCGGGGTCGAAACCTCTGACAGCCAGACTGTTGTGCCACCTGTGGCTGCTGCTGCTGCTGGGGCTGATGGGCTGACTGGGAGGAATGCGAAGACTGTGCTCCCTGACCAGTAGGACGACCACCCTGCGGTACCAACTGCCTATGAGCACGACGACTCCTCAAACCCTCCTCAATATCGATAGCACTATCCACTGCTTCAGCATAAGTCTTGGGTTTGCTTGTCAGCACCATCTGATACAGTTCCTCGTTCAAACCCTTTAAGAATCTGGTCCTCTTGGCCCTCTCCCGGCCAGAAACATGAGGGACGAATGCCAACAATGAAGAAAACTTCCTAGCATACTCCCGAACAGACATCGAGCACTCCCGCTCACAGGCGTTCACGTAAGACTCAGGAACATACTTCTGCCTAAAATTCACGCAAAAGCTGTCACAAGTAATGCCAACGACAGTCTCAAGCAAAGTACTAGAAGCACCTCGCCACCAGCGCTCTGCACCCTTCCTCAGCTGGAGGGTCACCAAACTCAAACGAAGCTCGTAGTCATACTGGACACGATAAAAAAGACCAGCGACATTCCGAAGCCACGAATCTGCATCCTCGCTCGACTCGTCGCCATTGAAAACCTGAGGATTCATTCTCTGAAACCTTGCTATCACAACGTCCATCCTCTCTACAGGGGTCGGCAAAACCTCAACCTCCTCCTCTTCATCACGGCTACTACGAGTACGACTAGGAGCACTACGCCGATCCTCATTCTGTCCCTCCGACTCCTGAAACTGCCCCCTACCTCTAGCTCTACGTCTAGGCGGCATATACGAATGCACTCAATAGGATAAGGCAACAGAGAACAGATACAACATAGATATCACAACAATATGCAGCACATAATCACATTGGTCAAGCACATGCAACACACGACACTGTGCCTAGACTCAAATGTGACCAAAGAAATCGAGCTTATCCCAGCTTAAGCTCTGATACCAAAAATGTCAGGCCTCGTGCTCACAACAGAGTAAAACTACACAAACACACGCGGAAGATACTAAAAAGCGGGTAAAATTTTTGCTTTTGGCCTGACGGTTTAAAACAATATAATTTAAAATACAAAAATACTCAAAATAGATATCCCAGTTTAAGAAAACCACCACAACAAACGGTACAGCATAAACATGTATCAAATACCTGGTAACAACCACAAGATACAACAAAATACAACATGAGCACAGGGCATCCCCTGGCTAACTGTACTGATACATAAATATATGCTATACGCTACTGGGATAGTCTAACCACCTCCTGGGGCACCTATAGATGGGTCAGCACCACGACCAGCTGAATAACCTGGAAAACCTGAACAACAACAAGCAAATAAAACAAACCAAGCCCCAGAGGGCATGGGGTCAAACCCCAGTTAGGAGAGCAACTGAAACAGCTAAAGGAAAAGCATAAGATAAAATGCAGATTCTATGCTGAGTCAAAGGATAACCGCTGAAGGCTACAACCGAAAAGGGAGCCAAGGAAGCTCAAACACAGCTCAACAAGAATCTGCAACGAATGGTGGCCACGGGGTGTGTTCAAAGTGTGGTATAAGATAAAATGCAGATTCTATGCTGAGTCAAAGGATAACCGCTGAAGGCTACAACCGAAAAGGGAGCCAAGGAAGCTCAAACACAGCTCAACAAGAATCTGCAACGAATGGTGGCCACGGGGTGTGTTCAAAGTGTGGTAATGAGCCACTCGCCTTGACACCACACCCGAATACCAGATGCATCAAACAGCTCAACCTGCCGTTGCACAACTCATGAACTGTGGTAGTTAACCACTCGGCGCATGAGGGCTAACAATCCCAACAGGGAGATGAGAGTGCGGTATCGCCGCTCGCCCTCGCATCCTGGTAAGAAAAAAAAGCACAATACAACAAGATACAAAGCAAGGGATCTGAAATGAGCATGAACAAATGCGTGTATGCAATCAACTGAGAGTAGCTAGCATAACACAAATGCAACAGCAAGCAATACACAGCAATTATGCACGACAATTCCAATCAGCGATGCGTATCAGCTCTCACATTCAATCCCATGCCAAATACAAGCTGAATTTCAAGATCAAGATCCGTACCTCTAATTCTGTGCAAAGATTACCACAATACAGGCCCGAGAGATGTGATTCCAACACCTGCTAAACACATGCACAACAGATCTCAGGCATTACACATAAAGTCACGGCCAACAACCAAAGCTCACGGCTGGGAGTCATACACTCAAACCAGCGACCAATCCCAACAATAAAAATTAACAGGAAGCTTAATTCAAGGCTAGGAACAAGATTTCAAAGCTAAATCGAAAGGCTACCTGCACCCAAGAAACACACGAATGAAAGCAGCAACTTCGTGCTTTTGCTCCAGCCAACGACAACCTCCAAAAGTGGTATGGAATGAAAGAGCTTCTCAAGAGGAGTCCAACGCTACCTCAAACGTGAAAAATGATGGCCGGAAACGACGGGAATTCACCGGAGAAACTCATGGTGAATAGTACCCGAGGGTTTGAAGCGAAGAACGACAATCGGGTGAAATATTTCTCTAATTATGGAATCTGGTTTAATGAAAATGAAGACCAGCCTTCTAATATATATACTCGTGAAATCTTCTTAAAATTGTCCACCGACACAATCAGATTCCACAACTAATTAACGCATGCGCTAAACAGCTCTCAACAACAAAACGACGTCGCTCTGCACACGTCAGCAAATCTGATCGAAGCGTTACGCTACAACAGATCTCTACAAAGCCAATACGACATCGTACAACACCACAAGAGAAGTCTGAAAACAAAACGCTAACGGCTGGAGACATTTGGAATACAACACGCTAACAAATCTCTCCATCAAGCGCTAACCAAACCGGCGACGTACAAGCTTCTACGATACAAAATGCGTTGCGCAGACCTCTACACATCAACGCAACAGATATCTCTTGCCCACGAGACATCCAGACTTCACAAAAACGACGGTGTATTGACCGACAGATCTCACCAACAATTCAGATTTCTCACCAAATCAGATTTCAAACTCGAAAATATCAAAATTTCCAAAATTGCTCCAAATGTTAAATCTGACCTGAAAATGCAAACAAAACCTTCAAACTGAAATCTGAACCACCAGAATTCCTTAAAAACCGATTAATCCAACAATTAATCTTTTATTCATTTCAGGTCTCACAATGTAGATGTGACGATTGGAATGATGACAACACGTGTCAATCATCCAACGGCGCGTACAATATTTTGAAATGATGTTGAAAAGATTTTAGCAAAATTATGAAATAGATAAAGTATTTTAAAATGATTTTGAAAAGATTTTACCCGTACATAGAAAAAGTTAATAAAAGACGCGCACCAAATTTAAATTTTTCCCAGCTGGTACAACAATTGTAAAAACATCACTGCTGATTTTAATGTATCGCTGAGGGTAAAGCATGAGCTGATCATAAATAAGCATCAGCTGTATATATGTGACGTCTGAGTATATCCCGACTTCACATATTCAGCTGACATCGCGCTTAACAAATCAGATCATGGTTCCCCCTACGACTGATATCCTCCAACACAATATGCTTGCCTCAGCTGAAAGTCTATGCGTTCCCCCTGAACAAAATACTTACAGCTGATTCAATCAACGACTGACAACCTGCAAAAATTGTTAGCGCACAGAAAAATCAAGGCAATTCAAGGATACCCAATATGTTTCTAAAATAAGAAAACTTAGCGTCTGTAGAGGTTTGGTGAAGATGTAAGCCACTTGCTGCTCAGTCGACACGTACTCCAACCGGACGTCCTTCTTTAGCACGTGGTCCCGTATAAAGTGATGCCTGATGTCTATATGCTTTGTCCTCGAATGCAGTACTGGATTTTGGGTGATCGCGATCGCACTCATGTTGTCGCAGAGAATAGGAGCTTCAGAAGCATCGATGCCATAGTCCTTCAGCTGATGTTGTATCCAAAGAATTTGAGCACAGCAGCTGCCATCTGCGAGGTACTCTGCTTCAGCTGTTGATGTTGCGATCGACGTCTGCTTCTTACTAAGCCAGGAAATCAGTCGATCTCCTAAGAATTGACATATTCCACTTGTGCTCATTCGGTCAATCCTACATCCTGGGTAGTGTGCATCACTATAACCAATTAGTTGAAAGCCTAAGTCTTTGGGATACCAAAGACCCACGTTGGAAGTACCCTTTAAATATTTTAAAATTCTTTTCACAGCTATGTAATGTGATTGCTTTGGCTCTGCTCGGAATCTAGCACACATACAGACAACAAACATGATGTCTGGTATGCTAGCAGTTAAGTATAGCAAAGAGCCTATAATACCGCGATAAAGTGATACCTCAATGGCAGTTCCAGCTTCATGTTTATCCATCTTGATTGAGGAGCTCATTGGGGTAGCAGCTGCTGAACAGTTGTCCATGCCAAACTTTTTCAGCATTTCTTTCGTGTATTTAGCCTGGTTAATGAAGATTCCGTTCTCCAGCTTTCGTACTTGTATGCCCAGAAAGAACGTCAGCTCTCCCATCATGCTCATCTCAAATTTATCCTACATCAACTTCAAAAACTTTTGGCACAATTTGGTGTTAGTTGACCCAAAAATAATATCATCAACATATTTGAACTAATAAGACATGATCAGCTTTAACAATTTAAACAACGTCTTATCAACTGTGCCTATAGTGAAGTCATGCTCAATAAGGAATTTTGATAGTGTATCATACCAAGCTCTGGGTGCTTGATTCGACCCATATAGAGCTTTATCCAGTCTATAGACTGAATCTGGATGTGTATGATTTACGAAGCCAGGAGGTTGTGCAACATACATTTCCTCTGTTAAGACGCCATTGAGAAATGCACTCTTAGCATCCCTCTCAAAGACTTTGAAGTCTTCGTAAGCAGCATAAGCTAAAAAATGCGAATGGCTTCTAATCTAGCTACTGGTGCGAATGTTTCATCAAAATCTATACCTTGCATCTGCCTAAAGCCTTGCGCTACCAGCCTAGCTTTATTTCTAGTAACTACGTCATCTTCATTCAGTTTATTCCTAAAGACCCATCGAGTTCCTATAACTGAATGATTAGAGGGTCTAGGTACAAGTTGCCAAACATTGTTACACTTAAACTAATTAAGTTCTTCTTGCATTGCATCTATGCAGCTGGGGTCAGCTAAGGCTTCATCTATCATCTTAGGTTCTATATGTGAGATGAATGCAGAATCAAAATGATCATGAGATAGCTGACCTCGTGTGCGAACAGGAGATAGAATGTTACCATTGACCTGATCAGGTGGATGATTTTTATTCCACCGGAGATCAGATCCAATGGGATTTGCTCCTTGTTCCCCCTGTGTCGCTGGCTGGATAACAACTGGATCAGCTGACGCCAATTGATATTCTTAGTTATTGGCTTGTGCGTCAGATTCCAGTTGTTGTGATTGTTGTTCCAGATGTGAGCTTGGATCATCTCTTGAAATAATTTGTCTGGATACCAATTGATGATCACTTGCGACTGGTTGTTCAGATGTTGATCCAGGTGCCGATTGATAAACGCTTGCTTCTTGTGCATCAGACGTTGATTTATGAATAGTGCAACCTGCTTGCGCAACATCTGATCGAGCAACGTCTGGTTGGACAACATCTGATTGAGCGACGTCTGGTTGATCGTTGGTCGTTTCACCTCCAGCACCTGGCACACTTGGGAAGATCTGTTCCTTTATAGAGTCATCGTTAGTTAAATCGATGACTACTGGATTACCTGTCAGATCTTGTTGATCAATATTGTGCGGTGTGTCCAGCGTCTGTTGTGTCTCAGCTGAATATCATTGTGGCACGTCGTCGTCTGATTCCTCAATGCTTCTTGATTCCAGACGTGAACACAAATCATGTAAACTTGCAGTTGAGTTGGATTTGAAGCTTGTCTCGTCAAACACCACGTGTGCAGATTCTTCAACTGTTAGACTTATGTTGTTGAATACACGATAAGCTTTGCTCACAGCTTAATAACCTAAGAAGATACCTGCATCAGATTTTGGTTCAAAGGCTGTTAGATGCTTTTTGCCATTATTATGAATAAAAAATCTGCACCCAAACACCCTGAAATAAGATATATCAGGTTTCTTGCCATGCCTATCTCATATGGGGTTTTATCATGCATCCTATTAATCATAGATCTGTTTTGAGTATAACACGCTGTGTTAACTGCTTCTGCCCAAATTTTTTGCGAAACACCAGAACTCCATGAACAAGCTGGAACTCCATCACATCACAACCCACAAAGGCTCTTGCTGCTACAACTTCAGAACATAACTCACCATGCAAGTCAGCAGAGAAAATCAGCAATGTCGCAATGTCTCTCTTCTTAAAGAAGTTTGGGAAATTTATGAGAAGATCTCAAAACCCTTCTTTTGATTATAACAATGCACATAAATCTAAAAATATTTCTACTGATCAAAATTTCTGTAACTATGGCAGACCAGGGCATTTTGCAGCAGATTGCAACAGGCCTAAGAAAGATGATAAGCGGTCCGCAGAAAGAAGAAGGAACAGATTTGAGAAAAAGCCCCACTGAAAAAATGACCAAAAGGTACTTGTTGCTGAGGAGAGAAACAGCAAATGGGCGGAATCAGACTCTGAAACAACATCAAGAAGCTCATCATGTGAGAGTGAGAAGGAAGAAGTCCACTGCTTGATGGCAAACCAAACTACTGATGATGAGGTATTTGATTTCTCTAATAGTGAATTTACACGTGAGGACCTTATCACCGCACTAAATGAGATTGTCCATGAGTACAGAAAACTATCGCAAACATTCGAGGAAATTAAGGCTGAAAACAATGGTTTGAAAAACAGTTTAGCAGAACCAAGCACTTCTCAGCTTGGGGAAACTGACAGTTTACAAACGGATTTGAGTAAGCTGAAAATTGAGAATGATTCCTTGAGAACAAAGTCCTATGAGCTCTCATCTGAAAATGAAAGAATAAATCAAGTGATGAGTTCCTGGACTAAGTATTTAGTTTCGTTGAGTAAGTTGCATAAAACCTAGAAGTCATTGAATGACAAAAGTGACTTAGGTTTCAGCTTTGTTCAAAGCAGCTCAGAGGAAACATGTACTCAGTCAGATCTGGATGATGACAAATTCAAGAAAATGATTTTTGTCAAAGCCAGTGTGATACATTATGCTTATGAGTCGGTCGAGTATGACCAGATCACTGGACAGCTGAACCAAAAGAGTAAAATGGTATTGGTTATATCAAGCGGGAGAAGTTTAAGCCCAGCTAGCTAACGAACAGACTTGAAAAGAACAAGGCAAAAGCTGTACCTAAGTATTCTCTTCTGAACCAACAAAAGCGTGGTTCAACGAAGGCTAAATTAATATGGGTAAAGGTTCAGCCTAAGTGTGATCTGAATGGTCAAAGTACGAAACCTAAGGTCAACAGATTGAACAAAAATTTTGCGAACCCTTCTGGAAATTCATACTGGGAAAACTGTTAAGTTTATTCAAGTAGGGGTCCCGAAAGGTGTAATCCGATCTGGACCCAAGTGAAATTGGGTACCAAAAATTTATTTTTGTGATTGCAGGATAATAGGTACACAGCTTCGGAGGACTCAATCAAATGGTATCTATAGTGGGTGTGCGAGGCACATGACTGGCAATCCACAACAGTTATCAGAACTGACGCCATACAAAGGACCCAAAATTGTCTTTGGTGACAACTCACACGGTAATACTGTGGGTAAGGGTAAGCTTTCCCATGGTAACTTTTCATTTCATGATGTTTTTCTTGTTGAGAACCTGTGATATAATCTTATTAGCTTAAGTCAGTTGTGTGACAATAGTTATACAGTTAACTTTCAAAAGCACACGTGCACAGTTCAGAATATAGATGGTCTGACAGCATTAGTAGGAAATATATCGGGAATACCTACACTATAAACTGGTCAGAGCAGGTGGGGTCTGAACAAGTTTGCCTAGTAGCTGACTCTTCCAAGAGTTGGCTATGGCACCAGAGAATGAACCATCTAAATTTCAAAACACTTTCCAAAATGAGTAAACTTGATTTGGTTTCTGGTATGCCCAAAATAAAATTTTGAAAATACAAGATTTGTTCAGCGTGTCAGCTGGGAAAACATATTCCTTCTACTTAAAAAGAAAAGCGATAATAGTTCTGCCCGAAGCTTGGAGCTTTAACATATGGATCTTTTTGGTCCAATACTCGTAACCGGCTTAGTGGGAACAAAATACGCCCTTGTTGTGGTTGATGATTTTTCAAAATTTACATGGGTGGTATTTTTAAAATCAAAGGATCAGATCGTTTACCAGCTGATAAAGCTTTTAAAACGATTGCAAAATGAAAAATCTTGCAGTGTCAACGGGATAACGAGTGATAGAGGTGATGAGTTTTTAAATCATAAATTGTTCTCATATGGAAGATATTGGAACAAATCATGAGCTTTCAGCAGCTAGAACTCCTCAGCAGAACGGGTTAGCTGAGAGGGTAAATCGTACTTTAAAAGAAGTTTCTAGAACTATGATTGCTGATTCAGGCATTTCCCAAAAATTTTGGGCTGATGCAGTTATCACATCTTGCTACACTCAAAACAGATCAATGATTAACAAGAATCATGGCGTTACCCCATATGAGATCTGGAGTGGCAAGAAACCTGACATTTCTTATTTCAGGGTGTTTGGATGCAGATATTTTATTCATAACAATGGCAAAAAGCATCTAACCACCTTTGATGATAAATCTGATGCAGGTTTATTTCTTGGATACTCAGCCGTGAGCAAAGCTTATTTGGATATTGATCAAATTCAGCTGGAAACTTAAATGACTTGTGTACACGTTTGGAATCAACCAGCTTAGACGATTCGCGTGATGACATGCCACAATTTGGATATTGATCTGATAAACAACAAGCACTGGACGCACCACAAAATGAAATCTCAAATGTGCAAGATGATCTCACAGCTAACATAGAATTCATTGATTTGACTAATGTTGACCAAGTGCAGGAACAGATGGAAACCAGTGTGAAAGCTGGAGGAAACGAAACGACTATTGCACAAGATGATGCACGAGACGGTCATACAATCCATCAAGTGACATCTAGTCCAGCTTTGAATACAAAAGCTATCAACCAGAATCATCAGTTGGTATCTGATTCACATGCCGAACAACATTCACATCAACTGGAATCAGTTCCAGTGCTCATGATTTAAACATACAGGCAGACATCCAAGCTGAAAAGGTATCAAATCCAATCGGATCTGACCTTCGGTGGAATAGAAATCATCCACCTGAGCAGATCATAGGTAATGTAAATCCTCCTGTTCGCACACTAGGCCATGTTATGCAGGAGTACTTTGATTCAGCATTCATTTCTCATATATAACCTAAGCTGATAGAAGAATCCTTAGCAGACTCACTGGATAGATGCTATGTAAGATGAACATAGCAAATTTAAGAGAAACAATGTATGGCAGTTAGTTCATCGACCTACTAATCATTCTGTGATAGGAACTAAATGGGTCTTTAGAAACAAATTGAATGAGGATGGTGTTGTTATAAGAAACAAGGCTAGACTAGTAGCTCAAGGTTTTAGACAACTTGAAGGAATAGACTTTGATGAAACCTGCGATCTTGTAGCCATATTAGAGGTCATCCACATGTTTCTTGCATATGCTACATTCAAAGACTTCAAAGTCATTCAGATGGATGTAAAAAGTGACTTTCTAAATGGCATCTTGACTGATGAAGTGTATGTTGCACAACCTCCTGGCTTCGTAAATCATACATATCCCGATCACGTTTATAATCTATATGGGTTGAAAGAAGCACCCAAAGCTTGGTATGAAACACTTTCTAAATTTCTTATTGATCGGGATTTTTTAATAGGCACAGTTGATAAGACCTTATTTGAATTTGTAAAAATTGATCATGTTCTTTTGGTGCAAATATATGTTGATGATATTATTTTTGGGTCAACTAACCCCTCATTGTGCCAGATGTTTTCAAAACTGATGCAGGAAAAATTCTAGATGAGCATGATCGGAGAGATGACATTCTTTCTAAGCTTACAAGTAAAACCGCTTGAGAATGGAATATTCATAAATCAAGATAAGTACACGAAGGAACTGCTGAAAAAGTTCGGAATGGAAAATAGTTCAGCAGCAGCTACCCCGATGAGTGCTTCAATCAAACTTGACAAAGGTGAAGCTGGAACTGCAATTGAGGTATCTTTATATCATGGTATTATTGGCTCTCTGCTTTACTTGACTACTAGCAGAAAAGACATCATGTTTGTCGTCTGTATGTGTGCTAGATTCCAAGAGGAGTCAAAACAATCTCATTATATTACAGTTAAGCGGATCTTAAAATATCTTAAAGGAACTTTCAATGTGGGTCTTTGGTATCCCAAAGACTCCAATTTTCAACTAATTGGTTATAGCGATGCAGATTACATAGGTTGTAGAATTGATAGGCGAAGCACAAGTGGTACTTGTCAATTTTTGGGAGATCGGCTGATTTCCTGGTTTAGTAAGAAGCAGACATCGATTTTGTACATCAACAGCTGAAGCATAGTATCTAGCAGCTGGAAGCTGTTGTGCTCATATCCTATGGATTCAACATCAGCTTAGAGATTACGGCATTGATGCTTCTGAATCTCATATTTTCTGTGACAATACCAGTGCAATAGCCATTATTCAGAACCCTGTGTTGCATTCTATAACTAAGAACATAGACATAAGACACCATTTCATAAGAGATCACGTGCTTATGAAGGACGTCCGGCTGCAGTATGTGTCAAAAAATCAGCATGTTGTTGATATCTTCACGAAACCTCTATCAGACGCTAAGTTTTTGTATTTTCGAAATATTCTTGGCCTCTTAGAATTGCCTTAATCTATTTTTGTTCGAGACATTGCAAGTTGGGAAGCTTTAGTGAACCTCAGCTTTGGGTCTTCTGTTCAGGGGGAACGAAGGGGAACCTCGGTTTTGGTAAACTTCAGTATTGGGAGAACCTCAACTTTAGGGGGAAAAACAGAACAGAGTTAGTAAGTGCTGAGTAAGCTGAGTACGTGTGATCTGAATCTATTCATCTTATGCGTATATCCAGCTGATACTTATATATGTGACCTGTTATGAAAATATCCCAACTGAAACATTAAAAGATCAACGGTTGTGATGTATTTAAAATCGCGGTTCACTTTTCATTTTTAACCTTACGGGTTAAACTTCAAACATCATTTCAAAATTTTGATCGCACCATCGGATGATTGACACGTGTGTTGTCATCATACGAAACATCATATCTACACTGTTTATCGTACCGTTTCGTATTCCTTTTATACGTCTTTTTAGATTCTTCTATCTTTTACCTTGCAAAATATTCTCGTGCTTTCAATTTTTTCTCTGTGCAGATTATCTTCATTCTCGGTGTATTATTTTTGAAACGAACCAGACTCTAAAATTTTTTTTAAAAAACGTTTGCGGAATGCATAAACTGAAAGTGTGGCTCGTTCCCTTTTAAAACATTTTCTAAACAATTACTTCAAAACATAAGTCAAATAAATATCTCGAATCGTTAAATCATCCATACTGTAAAAATCAGACTGCGTGAAAGTACTGAAAATAAACAAGTTCAAACCAAAATTTGAAAAGCGTATCATGACTCAAAACAAAACATCAATGCGGCCACGGGTACTGATGCAGCGGGCGCTCAAAGGTCCTCACCGCAAGTCGGGACATACACTGCAGGGTCATCACCTGCACCATTTAAACTAGTGAGCCTAGAGGATCAGTATGATCTATCTTTTAAAATAACAAAGTACCTACTAATAAAGTCGCATGCAGACACATACTCGTAATAAAATAACATGAATGCATGAATTATCTTAAAAACATTGTCGAACATTTCATAGCATACATAGCATATAACATACATAAGACATGACATAACGTAACATAAAAACGTATGAGTCGTATCATGAAGTGTGGACCATGTTCCATTGATCAATCTACAAACCAACGTACGTGGCGATGCGGTTCACCCGACCTTACCTCGGGATCCCTCACACCTTTATGATTGCCACTTCACCATGTCGTAAACACATGGATCCATAAGCTCATAATACATAAACAGAAGTTCATCGGGCCCGGTATCCCGAATCCCCTCATCATAAACTTGCCTCAAATCACTTAAATCCCTTGATGTTTTCTTTTAAAACATGCCCATAACCTTTCATAAAACATTCGTGATGCGTGGATTTCATAAAAATCATGCAGTTTAAAAGGTTATCCCGTCAATACATATCATTTCCTTTAAAAATATTAACGTACATAGAATACTACATATATAATTAAATATATATTCACGGGCTTCTACATTTTCTACTTCGATCAAAGAATGGTTCAGGAGCCTGGCCCACTACTTTTACACTTCACATTACCATTGACTTAGCCCGAGACTTATAAGAATTCCCCGTAAAATTTCTAAAACATTCCAATTTTGACTTAATTCAAAATCGCATGACCAATTTTGACTTTAATTAAAATCCAATTTTGACTTTAACATCTTAAGGTCAATTTTGACTAATTTCAATAAATTTTTACTTAGAATAACTTGACCAATTTTGAATTTAAAATAATTATATCAATTCTGACTTTAAAATAGAGCTAAGGGTCAAGTTTGACTAAATCGAAACTCACATAATCAATTTTGACCAAATAAAAATTTCATGGTCAAACATGACTTAATTAAATATCTAAAACTCCAATTTGATTTTAAAAACTTAAATGAGGGATAAGATCCAAATTAATTAAAATTTTGACCAAAATAATAGACTTTGAAAGATTTGACCAAAAACATTAAATTGGAGCTTAGAATTAAAAATTAAAATAACCGATCTAACATTAAAATAACTCGGACCAACTTTAAAATATTTTGACTCGAGACTCGACTAACCGACCCGGTCCAACTGAACCAACCGGTCCAATTGAACCATTCGGCCCAAACAACCCAAACCTAAACCCCATGCTAGCCGCCGCCGCTCCCCCATGCAACGCCAACTTCTATCCGTTCTCCCTCCTTGCTCCGGCCACCATGGCCGGAGCCCTGCCAGACGAACCTCCCCCAGGACCTACCGGTTCCAATGCGACCAACCACAGCCCCAACCATGGACTACACCAAACGCACAAAGGCTGGGAAGGGGTTGCTACGCCACGCGCTCCATGCGGCCATGCGTGTTGCTTGGCTCGACCAAGGTGGTCGAGCCACATTCCCTACATCAAAGGACCATCAATTGACCACCCTAGGACCACCATGAACCACACCTAGGCCCCTTTAACAGCCCTTGGTTGAATCAATGCAATAAAAGATCAACAACATGCTGAAATTTCGTGAGCCATGCATGGATATCAAGCACTAGAACATAGATCTATATAATCCACAAACAATTCATGATTTAAACTTTAAATACAGTTTACTATGGCTTAAATGGTGAGAAAAAGGATATATATTACATGCCTGACTTGGAGAAAATTGAGATCTGCGAATTACCGACGTAGAGGACGGGAGATTGGGACCGGACTGCCTTTGAATTACCAAGATCTTGAAATTTTCGAAGCTTTGAGAATGAGGGGAGGGGTACGGCTGTTTTAGGGTGGAGGAGGTTAGGGTTGATTGATTTTTTTTGTGCTAAGAAAAGTGGAGGTGACAAGTTTGACCCCTAAAGTTTAATTAATAAAGGAAAAGAAAATTTTGATATGTTTGCCCCTTCCTTAAGTTGATAAGATAATTGAAACTCTAACACAAGTTTTCAAATCCCAATTTTCGAAATAAAAGGTTCCTCAAACTTTGAAACACATTAAAACTCATTAAATAGCATGTATAGGCGAAAACATGTTCCCCTCCAAAATAATCATAAAAACCCAATTTTCTGAAACTTGCTGCTTAAGAATAATAATTTATTCCTAAAAAATCTAAGAACTTAAAAATATCAAAATTATATTCATCTCGGTCGTCCCTAGTCTCTTCCACGCGTCCGTAACTTCAACAGGCTGAAAACATGACATGCACACCATGCAACATAAAAATCATAAATAAATCACATAAAATGGCATGTAATCATCTAAATTTCCCCTATCCATGCACTCGTTTCAACGTATTTAGGAATCTCTAGGCGTTACAACTTCCCCCCCCCCTATAGGAATTTCATCCCCGAAATTAAGTACGTACCAAAAATCTCTAGGTAGCACGTTCGCATATCGGCCTCAGTATCCCACGTAGCTTCATCCTCCGAGTGATTCTGCCACCGGACCTTGACCATCGGAATACTCCACGCTCTAAGCCTGCGCTTCTCTTGAGCTAAAATCTTTACTGTTCGCTCCTCAAATGATAAGTCTAGCTCTAACCGGAGCGGCTCAAAATCCAACATGTGTGACGAATTCGGAACATACTTCTTCAGCATCGAGATGTGGAAAACATTATGAACCGCTGACAAGTTGGGTGGTAACGCTACTCGATAAGCCAGATTACCAACCCTCTCCAAATCTCGAATGGCCCAATAAACCTCGGGCTGAGCTTGCCTCTTTGGTCAAAGCGCATCACGCCCTTCATGGGTGATATCCTAAAAAAAACATGATCCCAGACGGCTAGCTCCAAATCTCTTCGTATCTGATCGGCATAACTCTTATGATGACTCTCGTGTGAGACCCGAATGTTTTTTTGATTAATTAAGATAATTAATCTGGTTTTGTATAGATCAGATCTGGCGTGAACTGATTTGGGATGGACCAAATTTGAGTTGGTATACTTGGTTAAGGTATCGGGCTTCTATATCTGTGTATTAGAAACAGCTCTGGATAATTGTATAGTTCTATGGAGTAGTAATCAGATTCGGGGAGTTGAGAAGTGCCGGTTGGTGATTTCGGCTTTGGAATTGGTTGATGGAAATCAAGGCTAGAGGTTAAAACTGGTTGTCTCAAAGTAGTTGAGGTACGTTAATTGAATATCATACGCGGGTAGAGAAACGCTGTCGTTTGGGTAGGAACCAGATTTGAAGTGCGCAAGTTGGTAGATTTGTGTGAATCGGCCTGGCTTGAGGGTTGGTGTAGACCGGTTTCGGGTTGTCTAGACCGGAAGACAGTGCGACGTTGTTTCGGGTATTAATGAAAGATGGTCAGTATTTGTGTAAGATCTGGTCATCCAGATCTGGATTGCGATGCAACATCGTTTGGCGAGAACAAATTTGGTTCTAATGGGAATAGTGGACTTCGGTGCGATGTCGTTTTGTAGGAAGTTCAAATTTGTTTTGGCGTAGAGTCCAGATCTGTTGCGGTACACAGATATGAGTGGGAATCAGATTTGAGCCTGTGTTGTCGGTGGCTACTTGTAACGCCCAGACATTTTATTATCCACAATTAGAAATTTTAAGAGTTGAGAGTTTACATTTAAATGCTATATTGTTCAACTTCGCTTGAATTTCAGATTTTGAGAATAAGTTAAATCAGCCTTCATTGTTTCGAGTTGAGTTTCAGCTTTTCATAATATCAGCTGTCACCTTTACGTGATGTTGAGAATTCAGATGTTAGCTTAATGCTTCAATCAGACTTTTGTTTCAATTATTAGATTTCAAAGTGTTAGAATGCAATTCAGCAGCTGCTTAGCCGATCACTACAAACCAATTGAATCCTTCTTTTTCAACTAAAATAGTTCGGTTTGGTGCATCAGATTTTACTTTTAAACTAGAGTAGCGCTTTTAAAGGATTTCTTTTGCATATTGATTAAACGTGTTTCTTTCCTAGGCATTTTAAATTCATATATATAGGGTGCTAGCCGCATCATGCATCATAATTTGCAAATCAAAACACTTTCCAAAGAAATCAAGCGGTGCTCTCTCTAAGAAACCGAGCAAAAGCGCTTCAAATTTTTGAAGGAGACAAACGGTGTGTTTGTGAATTGCTAAACTTCATCTGCGATTGTGTTAAAGAATCCAGGTAAGTAACTCTGTTTCTTGCTCACTCAATGAAAGCATATATTCAATTCTATTTGCATGATGTTTGATTTTTTAAAAGTATGGAAGATAGCTACGGCTGTTCTTCAAAACCAGAAAAGTTCATGCTCCGTTTTTATATGAAGTACGTGTTTACTGTATTTTGATTCAGAAAAGATTTCAGAAAATGTTTTGATGATGTTCGTCAAGTAGTTTCTTGATTATTCTTCAGATATTTCATCGAAGTAGCTTACAAGTAGCTTATTCGATCATTTCCAGAAATTTCTTGAGATATTTTGATTTCTTCAGACAAAGGAAACCATCGTTAGTCATGCTGATTCTTATGGTTAAGTCTGAAGTCTGGTTCTTAAACCACCATTGATATTCTACGTTGAAAATATTCTAAGTATAGATTTCAGCAGTTGCATTGTTATTGTTCAACTGCTGTCAGCTATTGCATTGTTTCGCCATCAGCTGTTGTATTGATTTGTCATCAGCTGTTGCATTGTTATTCTTCAACTGCTGAATATAAATGCAAGTGCTGAAAGCTTAAAGAATACAATACTCCAACGATTTGTTTCTGGAAGTTCGGACCTCAATGTCCTACGTCTCCCCTTCCTCCACCTCGGAAGGTTCCACTAGAAGATTTGATCTATACAACGTGTACAAACCCGATCCCACAACCAGCAGCTGCGAGAACTCCTAGAAACTACCAGCCCTCGGCTGTTCACTCAGAACTTGTTTAACATCTCTGTTCAAAGACTACATACACAGAGTTTTACGTCATCGTGCTTGGACCGTAACTGATTGTGAATTGGTTTTGAGATTCATTCACTAATGAATGTGAATGAATCTCTGTGTGTGAGATTTTTACAATGAAGCGCTCAACTCTCTGTTTCTCTATTTCTCACACACTAGGGAAGTGCTCTACAAAAGCTAATTCTAGCTCAGCTGTCAACTCCAATAAGCTCCTCTACGAATGATAGTTGACAGCTTTGCTTCTGATTTTTCTTCCCTTTGATTGTTGTCTTCTTTTGATTAATCTTTTCTGTGCAACAACAACTCTCTCAACTACTCTCCCTCTTCAATGGCGTTCCTCTCATATATAAGGCCTCTGTTCAAATTAAAACCGTTGGACACAAATTCTTCCCGTTCAAATGTGTTATGTAAAGCACCGACAGGGATTGTCCTTTGTGTCCTTTCTTTTGCAGGCCTTTTGTTGTCTTCAGCATTTGAATAAAGCTCAGCAGTTGACATTCAGCTTTGGTAACTCTTCGTAATTCGTCAACTGCTTTGCTACTGGTTCATTCTTTAACTGCTGCGACTAGATTCTTTGCGCCTGGTTGCAACTCTTCACTTACGTCTGCTTTTCCTGTGTCTGGATTTCCTGCGACTGGATAAGCAAAGCGCTATAGCCTGCGACTGGGTACACTGTAGCTTGCTACTGGTACATCATCTTGCGACTGGATGCATATCAACAGCTGGTCTACTGTAGCTCACGTCTGGATGTACTGTTGCTTGCATCTGGATGTACTGTAGCTACCTGCTGGTTATTTCCATCGCAAAATCCTCTGCTAAATCATAGCACGAAGGCAAAACGCTGTCGTATCCATTTATCCAAACGACATCGTTTTGCTATCGCTAACGTCAAGTTCCCTCGACTGTTGTACAGTAGCTTGCGACTGGATACTTCTTCCTGTACGACGTCGCTTTATCTCTTGCGTCTGGATCATCCATCGACTAGTTCTACTGTAGCTTCCTACTGATTGTGATGTCACTGCTGATGTCATCATCACTGATCCAGCTCTTGCGCTTCTCTTCACAACTGCTGATTGTGATGACATCACTGCTGATGTCATCATCGCTGATTCGTGATTTATTTGCGCTACTGATTCCAGACTTCTACTGTACATCTTCTTCTTCGACATATCTCAAGCAGACTTCATAGTTTCTGTTCCAGCTGGTTCACGCTCTCTTAGAAATTATCACATCTGCTGGTCTAATTTGGCCTCTGCCTGATTACGAACAACTGACTCAACTTTGGAAGTCTCCATTGCTAATCCAGCTGCCGTCTAAGTGAAAAACCAAAACAGCTGTGAACTTTATCTTTTACCATCGACTGGACAAACTTCTACTGCTCATCTTCTTGGCCCAATAGACTTTTTCCTGTTGATATCTGCACACTTTGTAGATTTGTTAGAAACATAATAATAAGTTTTTTGTAATTCAAAATTCAATCTGGATCTGTGTCAGTATGGCTCAATTGTTAGAGCGTTTATTCGACCAAACCACTCAACGGAATGGTCAATCATCGGGGAGATTAGTCAGCCGAGAGGATCCTCAGGAGAGGTTCAGGAGACAGAGACCTCAGGAGAGGTTCAGGAGACAGAGACCTCAGGAGTTTTCTGGTACTACTGATCCTATTATAGCAGAAAGCTGGATCAAGTCTATGGAAGTGATTTTTGAATATTTACAACTGACGGAATTAGAAAGGCCTAGGTGTGCAATTTACATGTTGAGAGGAGACACTATGATATGGTGGGAAGGGGCCAAGTTAACTGTTGGCTTAGATATACTCACCTGGGAAGAATTTGAGAGGGTATTCTATGAACAATACTTTACGGTAGACGTAAGACAACAACTACAGAGTGAGTTTTTGACCCTTAAGCAGGAAGGGATGCCTATGAGGGATTACATCCGCAAATTTTAGAGGGAATGCTATTTTGTTCCTCTAATTGGGACAAATGCAGATGTTAAACTTCAACATTTTGTTAATGGGTAGAAGCCGATGATTAAGCATGATGTTAGATTAGCAGAACCTGTAGATTATAGAACAACGGTGAATAAGGCCCTACGGGCAGAACAAGACTGGAAAGCAATCGAAGAAGAGAGACAGTTGAAAAGACAAGTTTTCCAACAGAAGGACCGTAGGCAAAATAAGAAACCAAACAATAACCAGCAAGGGTCTCTAGAAAAAGGACCAATCGCTGCTCAACCTATCTCTACTGTTCCTAATCAAGGGAATAGGCCGCCATGTCCTACTTGTAAGAAGAACCACACGGGCCAGTGTTGTGTTGGCCAGAACGTGTGTTATACCGGTGGCAAGCCAGGCCATATGTCTAGGGAGTGTCCCCAGAAGCAACCACTCATCACTAGTAGGGCTTATATTATGACAGCTGAAGAAGCTCCAGCAGATACCACGGTAGTGACTGGTAAGATTTTTGTCGCCAATATGTTTATGATAGTATTGTTAGATTATGGTGCAACTCATTAATAGTGTTGAGCTTAAGTTTAAGTTTTATTTTGGGAATCGGTTGGTTAACCAAGTACGAGGTTGTTATAAATTTTAAGCAAAGGTGTTTAAGAAACGGATGTCGGGAATTTTTAGATGTCTTTCCCGAAGATATTTCAGACTCGCCCCTAAGGAAATGAAAGAATAGATCTAAGATTTATTGGGTAAAGGTTTCATCTGACCCAGCACTTCGCCATGAGGAGCTCCAGTGTTGTTCATGTTTTTCCTTCTAGTGAATGGTAACATCTGAATTTGACGCTATGTAATCGGATGTTGCTAGTAGAATCAGTATAAAGTCTGGTTTGATAGGCAACAGCTGATAGCGTAGCTGTCTTTTTGATGTTGCAACACCGAGTTATAGTCAGATTTTGGTTCCCATGCTAACAACGGAATTTCTTCCAACGGCTGAATTTCATTTGTAAATCAGTGGTTTCCATTTCAGCTGTTACTTTTAGTATATATTCAATCAGCTGTTATCTGTTCATTTCTAAACATTATTCCTATCACGATAGCTGATGTTCGATATTACTACTGTTCCAAAGTCACGTCTTTTTTTATTTCAGTTAACGACTGTTTCTTTCCTTACAACTGATTCAACGTTAGCGATAACGCCCAGTTTGGGAAATCTGTTTCTATAGTAAATATATGTCTTCTTTCCAAGAACTGTTTCATCTTGTTACGTCTGATTTCATTTCAGCAATAAGTTCCCAACAGTCGAATTCACCTATAGCAATAGATACCAAGCTTCGATATAGACGGCACCATACGAAGCTCTGTATGGAAGAAAAGGTAGATTCCCGATTCACTGAGATAATGTTGGTGAAAGAACTTAAATAGGACCAGACATCATAGAATAGAATTATCCCTATGATTAAGAGTCAGTGGACAAATTGCACTGAAAGAAAAGCTACATAAGAAGTCGAATTTGTTATGAAGAGTAACTATCCGAACCTTTTTAAGTAAATAAAATTTCGAGGACGAAATTTCAATAAGGAGGGTAGAGTTGTAACGCCCAGATATTTTATTATCCACAATTAGAAATTTTAAGAGTTGAGAGATTACATTTAAATGCTATATTGTTCAACTTCGCTTGAATTTCAGATTTTGAGAATAAGTAAAAATCAGCCTTCATTGTATTCGAGTTGAGTTTCAGATTTTCATAATATCAGCTGTCACCTTTACGTGAAGTTGAGAATTCAGATGTTAGCTTAATGCTTCAATCAGACTTTTGTTTCAATGATTAGATTTCAAAGTGTTAGAATGCAATTTCAGAAGCTGCTTAGCCGATCACTGCAAACCAATTGAGTCCTTCTTTTTCAACTAAAATAGTTCGTTTTGTGCATCAGATTTTACTTTTAAACTAGAGTAGCGCTTTTAAAGGATTTATTTTGCATATTGATTAAACCTGTTTCTCTCCTTGGCAGTTTAAATTCATATATATAGGGTGTTAGCCGCATCATGCATCGTAATTTTCAAATCAAAACACTTTCCAAAAAAATCAAGTGGTGCTCTTTTTAAGAAACCGAGCAAAAGCGCTTCAAAGTTTTGAAGGAGACGAGCGGTGTGTTCGTGAATTGCTAAACTTCATCTGCGATTGTGTTAAAGAATCCAGGCAAGTAAACTCTGTTTCTTGCTCACTCAGTGAAAGCATATATTCAATTCTGTTTGCATGATGTTTGATTTTTTTAAAGTATGGAAGATAGCTACGGCTGTTCTTCAAAACCAGAAAATTTCATGCTCCGTTTTTATATGAAGTACCTGTTTACTGTATTTTGATTCAGAAAAGATTTTAGAAAATGTTTTGATGATGTTCGTCCAGTAGTTTCTTGATTATTCTTCAGATATTTCATCGAAGTAGCTTACAAGTAGCTTATTCGATCATTTCCAGAAATTTCTTGAGATATTTTGATTTCTTCAGACAAAGGAATCCATCGTTAGTCATGTTGATTCTTATGGTTAAGTCTGAAGTCTGGTTCTTAAACCACCACTGATATTCTACGTTGAAAATATTCTAAGTATAGATTTCAGCAGTTGCATTGTTATTGTTCAACTGCTGTTAGCTATTGCATTGTTTCACCATCAGCTGTTGTATAGATTTGTCATCAGTTGTTGCATTGTTACTGTTCAACTGCTGTCAGCTATTGCATTGTTTCGCCATCAGCTGTTGCATTTGTTCGTAACCTGCTGTTGCATTTGTTCGTAACCAGCTGTTGCGTTAGTTGTATTCAGCTGTTGCTTTAGTTTGTATTCAGCTATTGGTTTGTTTAACACCTGAAAGCCTTTGTTTAAGTTGTGTTGACGTCTGAGTTGACCAATAATATTTCGTAGTTACAGCTGTTCACTATTCAAACAGTATCCCAAGCCACGTCTGTTTCTTACGCTAACGACATCGTTTCATTTAACACATATGTTTTAATGTTAGCAGATGTCCTTACAGCTGAATTGTTTCTTCTTCCTTGTGACTTCTGTGTTCAGTCAGATGTTACCTGTTTATTTCCCTGTTCTTTTTCAGTTGATAGCGAAATTCCATAATCAGATTCCTTATTCATTTTCGCTTCAATTCGAAATAATTATTCGATTCATTTGACAGATTCAAGTAGTATCTTATTCAGTTTTCATCTTCGCAAGTATTACAGAGAATTTTCGAAGTGTTCCAGAACATTATTGAACAATGAAAATCAGTAAATCGTACTAGAGGGAATGAAAACACATGTTAGAAAGAAAAGAAAGAGCAGAAATATTATGTTTATGAAAAGTTTTAAGTTATGACTTTGGCAACAAATGGTCCCCAAAGGAAGGGTGAGTGCGCGGCTGAAGAACCGTGTGCCCTTTCAACCAGGAAGGATAAGGATTACGAATTGACGGATTTGTATACCCCTTCACCATGAGCTAAATGCTATGAGACTGATATCAGGAGTTTGATCAAACGAATTGGACCAAATGTACAAGTGTATTTGTCATAATTTCAGAAAATTAAAGAAGAGCGCAAGTGTGATTTTAATCACAGCTCTGAAGAAAGTTTAAATAAAATGTTTTCAGAATTTGATTATGTGTTATGCTTTCAGTTTCTTTCAGATTCCTCAGTTGTTCATATTTCTCTTATTTATTCTAAGCGTATTCAGATTCCAGTTATAGTATCAGCTTCTATTGTTTGTATCGCATGATTTCGTAACTTCCAGATTTTACCTGCTGAGCCCCTAGGCTCACTAGTTTTTATTGAGTGCAGGTAATCAGCAGCAAGGAGCTGGATGGAGAGTGCTGATCGGATGATGTGTTTATCATGGACATCAGATTATGTTCGTTTCTGATTCAGATTTTGTTGTACAGAAACTTTAGCTATAGTTTTGTATTGCATCACATTTCTAGTTCAGTTGTTTTGTAGAAATCTGTATAGACTACATGTTTGAGAGTGTATTGTGTTTTAATTTTAAATCAACAGATTTCTATCAGCTTTTGGTTCTAATTCAGCACCTGTTTTTATTCCTATCAGATGTTGTTCCACACTTTGTTATTACATCCAGCTGTGCATCTAGTTCCTTGTTTTCATTTACCCTCACAGCTGATTGTCTTCATTGTTCACGAATTGTGTTTATTCTCAATTTAACCCAGAAATTTTATTAGCGACCATTATGTTATCAAGATTGAAACTTTAGACCTTTCAATTTGAACCCTTCTTATAAATTTCTTTTAAGAAACTCGTTACACTACTGTTCATCAGATTTGGGAGACTTAAGTTGTATTTATAGTGGACTTTGTCTGGTCTCGCCATTATTTTCCCGACACATAGAAATATTTCCCGTAAGCTTACACTATCGCGATACCCTAGCTACTGCTCACCATAGCTTATTTCTTCCGATTGCCGGTGGTAGACGACTCTGATTGAATCATGAGAGGTAGCGCTGGATTCCTCTTGCTAAGCCGCTTCGTTCTGTACTGCTTTTGGAGAGTGTGATTAGCTCGAAGAGGATCACAAAGGAAGCTACCCTATGTAGTCTATTATCATTTCGGCCAGATTTGCTTTCCCGTTCAGGTAGTGCTTTCGAGTAAGTGCTAGACCCTATCTTATGCTTCGTTTAGAGCTGTCTGTTGTGCTAGAATGGTAGGATAGAGCTGGTGGAGCTCGTAGCTCGCAGTTTGTGGTTTCTGTACTACTGTCTCTGATTCCTTTCTTGTGTTTGGCTAAACAGGTTTTAGATCTGAGTGCTCAAGACCATAGAAGTGGTAGGATAGAGCTGGTGGAGCTCGTAGCTCGCAGTTTGTGGTTTCTGTACTACTGTCTCTGATTCCTTTCTTGTGTTTGGCTAAACAGGTTTTAGATCTGAGTGCTCAAGACCATGATTGTGGTAATTATAGCTCAGAAAGCCAAGGTACGGATGTGAGCTTATGATTACAGATTTGAGATGGGCTTGTGTATAAATGGCATGTGCTGTTATGTTGAGCAGTGTGTATGCTGTTACTTTTGTGCTTTTTCTTGCATCTGGTTTGTGTATATTATCCTGCAAGAAGTTGTGCACACATGCATGTCATGTTGTTTTGCTCATTTCTTTGCGAGCCCTTGTTAACAGCCTGCTGTGAGAACCCCTGATCTGTTGTTGTTTGCTGTTGAGCAAATTCTTGTTGACAGGGTGCGTGTGATTGAGAGCCTGGGTAGCTTACAGTTCTCTCATTTGCGATATTGCCTCCAGTTCTTGCTGGTGCTGATGTTTTATGTGATTTAGCGCATGGGTAGCTCCCTATCTAACACATGAGTTGTGTCCATCCCTGTAATATGTTGTGATTGGTATCATGTGCGATCGAGCGCCTGGGTAACTCCCATTCTCTCACACATTCGTGTTGGGGAACCACGGCGGATCCGGATCATGCCTTCCGACGAGGCAGCGGAAGAACAAAAAACTTGGCCGGGAGACGATCAATACAATTCAAAACAACATGAGTTGTGTCCATCCCTGTAATATGTTGTGATTGGTATCATGTGCGATCGAGCGCCTGGGTAACTCCCATTCTCTCACACATTCGTGTTGGGGAACCACGGCGGATCCGGATCATGCCTTCCGACGAGGCAGCGGAAGAACAAAAAACTTGGCCGGGAGACGATCAATACAATTCAAAACAAATCATGCTATGACCATTCATAGGGTGTTTCTCGGGGTTACCTTTCTGGCAACTCGTGCCTAGCTCCAACCAGTTTCGCGAGGAAACCGGCACTTCATGGTAGGCGGCGGTAGATTAAGTCAATCAGGTCCACGACCGGAAGGGAGACTCCTTCGTCATCCTGCACTAGAAGGCCTGACGAGATCGGCGCGGACGGATTCTCCTCGTCAAGTTGGCTGGAACAAATTCCGGCGAGAGAGGAGGCGGCGGCGGCTTTTGAAGAGAGGAGGGGCGGCGGCTACTAGAGCTTTTAGGTTTAGGGTTTGTTGCAAGTTATGAGTGATTAAGTCTAAGTCTACCTTAAGTAGACTTGATGATGGATGTGGACCGGCCCAACGGGCCCGGGTCCAACGGATGAACATTCGGTTCATCCCCATCATCGTGACTTCATCGTAACTCCGATCGTCGATCAGATCGGACCGATCGACTCAGTTTCTAAAACTGAGTACTATGATCTGAAAAACCATTTTTCAGAGCCCCAGTGCAAAATGACCGTTTTGCCCCTCAACAACGGGAAATCACGATTTGACCCCTGTTGACTTTTGGGAAGTCGCACTCCCGAAAATCCTCTTCCTATTCTCAACACATTGAGCTCAGTATCCGTGTGGGAATCTCGAATCCAGTACTTGTGTGACCCTCAATGGTTCAGGGATACAGATAGCCATGGGCCCACAACCATTGCGGCTCCAGAATCACAATTCCGGACTTGCCCATCGGATCATGGTAAGAGTGTCTAGCAACATCGCCCCATGATCCCCTAGGTATAACTGATAGTGCCTGCAAGAACCAGTTGGTCGTGGTTAGCGTACAGTACGGTCCTTTTAATCCATATATCCCGATCAGATCAACGACCATTGGTAAATCGAGAGTCGCTATAGATCCGATAGCTATGCATACATCTTGGAGATCGAATAGTGACATCGCGAGTGTAACTAGGTAAACACATTTACCTAAAACATTTCTAGTACTCTGACCAGAGATTTATACACTATTATCCCCTCAGATAGCATAGGATATCCACGCATGTCTGCGAGCGGTGAATCCTCGACAACGATGCATCGACTCCTACATGCATCGGGGTCTCACCCAATACCTCCGCATAATGACCCCAAATGAGTCGGCAAACGGGTCAAAGTGATATGCCTATCATGTAGAGTCTCAATGACATTTCGAGTCGTGAGGACTAATCAGTACAACCAAGACCTCGGACTTATCCACTCGACAAATGTTAACCACTTGGAAAGTCCGAACGAGGGTAGTTCGATAGATCACCAGGTCACTATCTATCTGCATGCTCAGAACATCACAATGTTCCCTACCAATGAAACATGGTACTTCGCATCGCAGATACTAGTCTCAATCTCGGGCGGCCTTATCCTCATTTTGACGGCCCAATCGACTAGGAACATGTTCAGAATACACAGTGACTATTAGATGTGTTTCATGATAGCCGTCATACCCACTATCACATCTAAAATACACTATAGTGCATTCTAGGTCTTTACTCAACGCAATTGTTAATAATCATACAACACAATGAAAGTAAAAGAATGCCATAAATAAAATGCGAATATCATATATAAATATTGTTTCATACAAGAGTCTATGAACCCACACGCCACAAGTTGGCTAGTTGGGCATCTACTCTAACAATCTCCCACTCGCCCTAAAGCCAACTACTCATCAGACGCAGTCCCATTGTTTCGTGATGTTTTTCAAACAACGGTCCAGGCAAGGGCTTCGGAAGTGGATCAGCAACGTTGTCCGCAGAGGCGACTCTATCAACTGCTATGTCACCTCTAGCCACAATATCCCGGATTATGTGGTATTTCCTCAGTATGTGTTTGGACCTTTGGTGAGACCTAGGCTCCTTTGCTTGCGCAATGGCACCCGTGTTGTCGCAGTACACCGGGACTGGACCAACTCCATTAGGAATGACACCCAACTCTTGGACGAAATTCCTTATCCAAACCGCCTCCTTAGCAGAAGCTGATGCTGCGATGTACTCAGCCTCAGTGGTTGAATCCGCGATGGTGTCTTGCTTGGAACTCTTCCAAGAGACAGCACCACCATTGAGCATGAATACAAATCTAGAGGTTGACTTCGAATCATCCACGTCACACTGGAAGCTAGAATCAGTGTAGCCTTCCAGTTTCAGTTCACCACCCCCATAGACCATGAACATATTCTTAATCCTTCGTAAGTACTTAAGAATATCCTTCACGGCCTTCCAATGCAATTGGCCGGGGTTGGCCTGGTAGCGGCTCGTGACACTCAGAGAATAAGCGACATCCGATCTAGTTGAGATCATGCCATACATAATACTACCTATTTCCGAAGCATATGGCACACGTGTCATACTCTCTATCTCCTCATCAGTCTTCGGACACATAGACTTAGATATAGTGACCCCGTGGCACATAGGTAGGTGTCCTCTCTTGGACTCTTCCATAGAGAACCTCTAAAGTATGGTATCGATGTAGGTGGCTTGGGTGAGTCCGAGCATCCGTTTAGATCTATCCCGATAGATCTATATTCCAAGAATATAGGATGCTTCACCCATGTCCTTCATCGAAAATCTACTAGACAACCATACTTTAGTTGATTGCAACATTCCTACATCATTCCCAGTGAGTAGAATGTCATCAACATAAAGTACGAGGAATGTCACAGCGCTTTTAACTACCTTCTTATACACACATGGCTCCTCGGGATTCTTGATGAAACCAAATTCCTTAATTGTTTCATCGAATCTTAGGTTCCAACTCCTCGATGCTTGTTTGAGATCGTAGATCGATCTCTGAAGCTTGCATACCTTATGCTCGCTTCCAACAGATGTGAAACCCTCAGGCTGCGTCATATAGATCTCTTCCTTAATGTTTCCATTAAGGAACGCAGTTTTCACATCCATTTGCCATATCTCATAGTCGTACCATGCGGCTATGGCTAACAAGATTCTAATTGACTTGAACATTGCGACTGGCGAGAAGGTTTCATCATAGTCAACACCTTGCCTTTGAGTGTAACCTTTCGCGACCAGTCGCGCCTTGTAGGTAATTACCTAACCATCAGGCCCAAGTTTCCTCTTGTATACCCATTTGCACCCAATAGGAACAATTCCTTCGGGAGGATTAACAAGAGTCCAAACGTGGTTAGCATGCATCGAGTCTAACTCAGACTGCATTGCTTCAAGCCACAGATTAGAATCTGCATCGGAAATTGCCTCCTTGAAAGTTCTTGGATCAGATCCAACAACTTGATCACCTTGATCATCTTCAAGGAGAAAACCATATCTCTTAGGAGCCCTAGGAACCCTTTCTGTAACGCCCCAAAATCCCTAGGACCATATTTATGAATTTCATAAATCATATGGGCCATTTTGGCAATTTTAAATATTATGTATCTGCTGAATTGTTCATATCAGCAGGTAAGATGCGCTGCGGCTGGTTCCAGCAGGTGACTCCAAGTAGCGATGCACGAGCTGGTTCTAAATCTATTAAAAGATGTTTTAAGGAGGTGAAATTATTTCTTTAAAAGAAGGTTTGGTATTTTACAAATTAAAATGATATGAGGGAAATTTTACTAAATTTCAAAAGTGTGTCATGCTTGATTTCACAAGTAGCATGCCACTAATCCCTTTCATATAAAAACCTGTCTTCAAAGTAAGATTTTCATCATTTGCAAAGAAAAGTTTTAAAGTGTTCTTCAAAGAAATTTCAGAAAAGTTCGTGCGTTGCTCAAAGGGAGGATTTCTGCAGGAATTTGCTGTTGTTGCAAAGCTTCAAATAAGGCACGTAAAAGCTGATCTTTTCTACACCATTTGAAGCATATATTGTGTTTTAATGGATCTGCTTGCCTGTATGTTATGGATACATTTAAAGTTCGTGTTTGAAAGGATTTAGACATGATAAGTAAGGAACGATGGGTTCGAAAATGATGTTTTGATGTTTATGATGCTTCTAGTATGTTTTTAGAAAGTTTATGAAGTTTTATGCGTACTGAGGATTCGAATTTATTTCCAGAAATGCTATGAAAGTCCTTCTTACAGTAGCTGTAATATTAGAATTGGATAACTGTGTAATTGGTAGTTGCTGGTTGAATCATTGGTATGGTTTGATAGGCAACAGCTGATAACATCGTTGTTGTTTTGATATTACAAATGTTGAGTTATGCATCCAGCAGTTGTATCTACTTGTTAAGATTCAGCAGCTGTATGGTTATAGCGTTTACGAATGTTCTTCCTGTAGTTGTAATGTCGAAATTTGATGGTTTTGTAATCAGTAGTTGTTAGTTGAATCAGTATAAAGTCTGGTTTAATAGGCGACGGCTGGTAGCGAAATCATTGTTTTGATATTACAAGCGTCTTCGTAAATTTCAGCAGATGCACTGTTCATCAGCAGATGCGTCCTTCCTTATTAATATCAGCAGTTGTTTTCCGTTGATTAGGAATCAGCAGCTGCATTGTGATTTTAAATTCAGCAGCTGTATTTCCTTTGTTAGAATTCAGCAATTGCTTTATTCGTTTTAGATACTGTTCACTTTAGCTGGTATTAGTCTTGCGACTGGTACTATTCATTTGTATACACTTGTTAGCGTTTTCTTACAGCTGATCGATTAGCGTATTTATTGCTACTGATCGACGCGCTAACGACGTCGTTCCATTAAGTCATAGAAAGATCAGCAGGTAGTCTTGTTATTTCATCTGCTGATCACCCCAACGACATCGTTTCACTTTATATTTATTTAAAAGATCTCGCGACTGGATTCTTGTTGCGACTGGTTCCTATTTGTTGCGACTGGTACTATTCATTTCAGCAGGTATTAGTCTTGCGACAGGTACTATTCATTTCAGCAGGTATTAGTCTTGCGAGTGGTACTATTCATTATTAGTCTTGCAACTGGTACTATTCATTTCAGCAGGTATTAGTCTTGCGACTGGTACTATTCCTTGCGACTGGTTTTCTTTCAACCAGTTCCAGTTTAACGATATGTTTCCAAAGTCGAATTCAATACTCAGTAAAGTTTTAAAATGGGAAACAAATTTTTAAAATGATGGAACCCGATGTTTTACAGAAATGTTTAAAGAAAGATTGTTAAGGAACGAAAGATGTTTTAGATTATGGCATAGATGGTTACGGTCACCAAGGAGAAGGGTGAGCAGTTGTCGAAGATGTCGACTGCCCTTTCATATGAGCTATATGCTAAACTGATATCGGGAGTCATTTTGATCAAAGTGCAAACTGGACCACATAGAACTTATATGCCATGATCAACTGAAAATGAAATTGAAAGAAATGAGAAGCTGGGCTATCATCCCCTGTTTCTGCCATTGAATGTTTACTGAAATGTTTACGAAAATGACATTGTATATTGAAGTTCCTTAACATATGCATTGCACAGATGTCTGCCTGCGTTTTATGAAATTGTTACTACTCAGATTTTACTTGCTGTGCCTTTAGGCTCACTAGCTTTTAAAATGGTGCAGGTACGACAACTGGTGGAGGAACAGCAGGTGAAACTTGAAATCAGCAGATGGGTGGCGTTGTGTTTATCCAAGGCCTACGTTTTCCGTGTCTAAGTTGTATCGTTTTGATTAAGTTGTACTGTATTAAATCAGTAGCAATGGTTGTATATTTACATAGAATATCAGCTGTTGTAAACCGCAATTGCAAAGTTATATGAAATACTCTGTTTTCCGCAAATGTTTTAGCTGTAGCGCGCGAACATAAATACCTGCTGATCTTCGATTTTGTCTTGTGTTTGGTTTCTTTCGAGTTATAAGAAATGTAGCTTATAACAAATTATCTTTTAGCCCTTCTTTTATTCGAAAATTTTTATTTACCCAATTCTCGTGGCCCCGTTGGGTTCGGGCCTCACAACATGGTATCAGAGCAACGTTCCTGAGATAAACACATGCACCATCAGCTGGATCAAAGTTCATCGTCTGTTCTTCTAAGTTGTGAGTTTATTTTCAGAGCATTGTTTTTATTTTAGCATGTTCTGATTTATGCATATGGTGGATTATGGGCTATAGAATATAGAATGTCAGGAAGAGGTCGAGGAAGAACTAGAAGCAGTATTCCTCTAGAAGAAACCGAGAGCGATAACAATGCTAACATCGCTCAACTATTAAGAATGCTGGTAGAACAAAATAACAGTAGAGGCAATGGCCAATCTTCCAGCAGCAGGGGACCAAGTAACGACGACCCCCAAGAGAAATTTAGGTGCCAGAAGCCTAAGGAATTTAGTGGGACTACTGATCCACTAATTGCTGAGAGTTGGATTAAATCCATGGAGGTTATTTTCGAGTACCTCCAACTGTCTGATTTAGATAGGCCAAGGTGCGCTATCTACATGCTAAGGGATGATGCGATGATTTGGTGGGAAGGAGTCAAGATGTCTGTGGATCTGCTGAATCTCACCTGGGCAGATTTCAAGCGAGTATTTTATGAGCAATATTTCACAGCGGGGAAAAGATCTGAATTGAAGAGGGAATTTTTGACCCTCAAGCAAGGGAGCTTAACCATACCAGAGTATGTGCGGACATTTGAAAGAGGGTGCTATTTTGTGCCACTGATAGGAAGTGACCCAGAAGAGAAATTGAGTCACTTCATAGAAGGGTTGAAACCAATGTTCAAAATGAATGTGAGGCTGTCAGTGCCAAGAACTTACAGGGAAACAGTGGATAGAGCCCTGCAAATCGAAAGAGATTGGAAAGATCTCGATGAAGAGAGGCAGCAAAAGAGACAGGCCTTTCAGCAGAAGGATCAAAGGCCATTCAAGAAACAGAGCAAGAACCAGCAGAGGCCTCAGGAGCAAAAGCCTCTACAAATTCAACCTATAAGCTCCGTTCCTGCTGTTAATAATAGGCCATTATGTCCTAAGTGTCAAAAGCCTCATTTGGGACAATGCAGACTTGGACAAAACGTCTGCTACAAGTGTGGTATGCCTTGACATATTTTGAAGAATTGTCCAAAAGCTAAGCAACTGTTGACCAGCAGAGCCTATGTGATGACTGCTGATCAAGCTCCTCCAGAGTCTACGGTGGTTACAGGTGAAATTTCGATAGCTGGATTTCCTTCTCTAGCTTTGTTAGATTCAGGAGCTACGCATTCATTCATTTCTGCTGAATTTGTTAAGAAATTGTCAATCCAGCCGGAGCAAGTAATGATAGGCTATTGTGTGTTGGTACCATCTGGGGAAAAATTGGTATCGCACGAATTGTTTAAAAGTCTAGAGCTTAACTTCAAGGGCATAAGATTACTGCTGATTTAATTGTGTTGCCAATGCCGGAGTTTGATTTAATTTTGGGAATAGATTGGCTAACTAAGTTTGGGGTAGTAATTGACTTTAAACTGCGAGCGGTAGCTGTTAATCCAGCAGGAAAAGAATCATTCCAGTTTTTGGCCAAACAAGATAACAAAATTCCTTCAACTATATTATCGTTAGCCGCTACTGATAGGCCCAGCTATCCATAGTAGAAGTAGCAAATGAATTCCCTGAAGTTTTCCCAGAAGATATTCAAGGATTGCCACCAGACAGGGAGTTGGAGTTTTCCATTGATCTAATTCCAGGAGCTGCTCCAGTATCTAGACCACCTTATCGGTTAGCTCCAACAGAGATGAAAGAATTGAAAGAACATATACAAGACCTGTTGGAAAAAGGATTTGTTCGACCCAGTACTTCGCCATGGGGAGCCCCTGTTCTGTTTGTAAAGAAAAAGGATGGTAGTATGAGGTTATGTATAGATTATAGAGAGTTAAATAAGTTGACAATTAAGAATAAGTATCCATTACATAGGATAGAAGATCTTTTTGACCAATTAAGAGGGTCTGTAGTATTTTCTAAGATCGACTTGAGGTCAGGATACCACCAGTTAAAGATTAAGGCTGCTGATGTTTACAAAACAGCCTTTAGAACTAGATATGGCCATTACGAATTTTTGGTGATGCCCTTTGGACTTACGAATGCTCCATCAGCATTTATGGACTTAATGAACAGGGTCTTTCAACCATATCTAAATCAGTTTGTAGTAGTATTCATCGATGATATCTTAGTCTATTCTAAGACTCAGCAGGAGCATGTTCAACATTTAAGAATCGTGCTCCAAATTTTGAAAGATAAGCAGTTGTTTGCTAAATTCAGCAAATGTGATTTTTGGATGGAAAAAGTATCGTTCCTAGGCCATATAATTTCTAGGGATGGAATAGAAGTCGACCCTGCTAAAGTGGAAGCGGTTCGCGACTGGCCAGCACCGAAGAATGTCACAGAGATAAGAAGTTTCTTGGGTTTAGCTGGATATTATCAGCGGTTTATCCAAGGATTTTCCAAGATTGCTGTTCCCTTGACTACGCTTACAAGAAAGCAAGTGAAGTATAACTGGACAGAAGAGTGTCAGGCCAGTTTTGACAAATTGAAGCAAGCGCTGATTGAAGCCCCTGTTTTGACAATGCCAACTGATGAGGGAAAATTTGTGATATACACTGATGCATCTAAGTTGGGACTAGGAGCTGTGTTGATTCAAGATCGTAAAGTTATTTCATACGCATATCGACAGCTGAAGGACCATGAGAAAAATTATCTAACGCATGACTTGGAATTAGCAGCTGTTGTCTTTGCCCTTAAGATATGGAGGCATTACCTCTATGGGGAGAAGTGTGAGATTTTTACAGATCACAAAAGCTTGAAGTACTTCTTTATCCAGAAAGAATTGAATATGAGGCAGAGGCGATGGTTGGAGCTAGTTAAAGATTATGATTGCACCATCAGTTATCATCCGGGAAAAGCAAATGTAGTGGCTGATGCTCTCAGCAGGAGATCAGCAGGATTAGCGCATTTGACTGTCCAGCAGCCATTGGCAAACGAAATTGAAAGGTTTGAACTTGAAATAGTGTCCAGAAGCAACAGTAATATGATTTTAGGAGACCTCTCAGTAAGATCAAATTTGTTAAATCAAATTCGAGAGGGTCAACAGCAAGACCAGCAGTTTAATAAATGGGTCCAGCAGGATAAAGAAAGAGGTAACAGTTTATATTTTGCAGAGGATGGAATTGTAAGGTATTTGGGCAGAGTTTGGGTACCTCAAGTGGATGATTTAAGAGCTGAACTATTGAAAGAAGCTCATACAGCACCATATTCAGTACATCCAGGAAGCACGAAAATGTACAAGGACCTCCAGCAGTTGTATTGGTGGCCAGGAATGAAGAAGGATGTTGCTAAATTTGTAGCTGAATGTTTAACATGTCAGCTGGTGAAGGCTGAACATCAGCGACCAGCAGGTTTGTTGAAGCCACTGCCGATTCCCGAATGGAAGTGGGA
>KQ994505.1:0-16880 GCA_001598015.1 Dorcoceras hygrometricum
CCAGCAGATGCACACACCAGCAGGTGCGTAAGAAACTCTCGCTGCTGGTTCCCACGTGAATAAACCAGCAGGTTCACAAAGATCTCTTGTTGTTGGTTCCTACGTGCATAACAGTAACCTACACGTGGCGATTCCTTATTGAATCTTGCATTTGCGCGTCTGCTTCCAGCTGCAACCAACACTAGCGCTTCGACTGAATTTCAAAATTCGACAAGTCGCGAGCTACAGTAGTGTTGACCCGCAGTGACTTTGCTACGGTAACCTGCTGCTGAACGATTTTATCAAATCGCTTCGGCTGGTCGCTTTGTCTGGTTCCCACACTTAGCACAATTCAGCGAACAAAGTTCCTTAATCACCCAAAACTTCAAGAAGAAATCCGAGCTCATAATCAAGCTTCATCAAAATCTATCACTTGAAAATATGGAAATGTCGGAATTACTAATTCTCTTCTTAATTATTCCGGGCATTACATTTCTCCCCCTCTAAAATTCGAGTTCGTCCTCGAACTTATCAGCAGTCGCTATATGTACATGAGACATAAGGAGAAAATTGATTCTGAACAAGAGCTAACCTTATTGGAAGAGATAAGGGAATCATTGTTTCATATCATCCTCCACCTCCGATGTTGCTTCTTCAACGCCATGTCGATTCCATTGAATCTTCACCAATGGAATAACCTTCGTTCGAAGTTTTTTTTTCTTCCGATCAAGAATCTGAATTGGTTGTTCAAAATAACTCAGAGTTTCATCCAACTCAGCTTCTTCAGCAGGAATAACATGAGAAGCATCAGGCATATACTTTCTCAGCATAGATACATGAAAAACATCATGTATACCCGAAAGAGATGGAGGTAATGCCAGTCGATAAGCAAGATCACCTATCTTTTCCAGAATTTCATAAGGACCAATGAATCTAGGTGACAATTTTCCACGCTTTCCAAATCTGATTGTACCCTTGAAAGGAGAAATTTTCAAGAATACTTTGTCCCCTGTTTCAAAATTCAAAGGCCTACGTCTGGTATTCGCATATTTGGCTTGCCTATGATGCGCAGTTCTCATCTTCTACTGAATCAACTTCACTTTCTCAGTCATTTCTCTAATTAAATCTTGTCCCAACTCAGGCACTTCGGAAACATCATCCCAGTATAAGGGTGAACGACACTTCTTTCCATACAACGCTTCAAACGGAGTCATTTCAATACTGGTTTGGTAGCTGTTGTTGTATGAAAATTCCACCAGTGGTAATGAATCTTGCCATGAAATCCAAAATCCAATACTACTGCTCTAAGCATATCCTCAAGTGTCTGAATTGTTCTTTCAGATTGCCCATCGGTTTGAGGATGATAAGCAGTGCTTAGATGCAATTTTGTACCCAAAGCTTGTTGCAAGCTACTCCAGAAGTGTGAAGTAAAGCGGGGATCTCTATCAGAGACAATTGATTTTGGTATTCCATGCAATCTTACCACTTCTCGGACATAAAGATTTGCCATTTGATCATGTCGATAGGTCATTCGATAGGGAATAAAACACGCAGATTTTGTCAACCTATCGATAATCACCCAAATAGCATCACAACCTCGAGATGATGTTGGTAACTTCGTTACAAAGTCCATGGAAATATGATCCCATTTCCATTCAGGAACTGACAGACTCTGTAATAAGCCAGCTGGTTTCTTTATTTCAGCTTTCACCTGTTGGCAATTCAAACACTTTGAAACAAATTCAGCCACATCAGACTTCATTTTTTTCCACCAGTATTGTTTCTTCAAATCGTTATACATCTTCCTGCCACCAGGATGAATGCTGAATTTACTTCGATGGGCTTCACTCAAAATCTGGTTTTTCAACTCCTTAATATCTGGAACAACAAGTCTGCTATTCACATACAATACCTCATCAGCGCTTATTTGATATTCAGTTTGGTGTCCAGACTTCACTAGTTCAATAGATTTCTGGATATTCAAATCTCTCTTTTGTGCTTCTTTAATTCGAATCAACAATTCGGGTTCAGCGCTGATAGCACAAATTCTCATTGGTTTTCTTTCTGTTTCAAATAAATACCCAGAAATGCAGCAATTTTCTATCAAATTAGATACCCCGATCGTAGTCATAGACAAAGCACAAATCTTCCTACTCAGAGCCATCAGCTGCTAATTCGATTTCCCTGGATAATACTTGATCTCACAATCAAAATCTTTCAATAAATCCAGCCATCTTCGTTGTCTCATATTTAATTCGGACTGCGAAAATAACTACTTCAGACTCTTATGATCAGAGAAGATTTCGAATTTCTCACCATAAAGATAATGTCGCCAAATTTTCAATGCAAATACGATGGCTACCAATTCAAGATCATGAATTGGATATCGAATTTCATGCGGTTTTAACTTCCTTGAGGCGTATGCAATCACATGACCTCGCTGCATCAAAACACACCCCAATCCTTGGTGAGACGCATCACAATACACGACAAATCCACCAGTACCTGAAGGAATTGTCAACACTGGTGCAGTAGTTAATCTCTTCTTTAATTCCAGAAAACTGTTCTCACATGCTTCTGACCAAACAAAAAGGGTGCATTTTTCTGTGTCAACTGAGTTATAGGCTTTGCAATACTCGAGAAATCCTGAATAAATTGACGATAATACCCTGCAAGACCCATAAAACTTCGGATTCTGGCACAGATTTCGGTCTACGCCAATTGACCACTGCCTCTGTCTTACTGGGATCAACTGAAATGCCATCTCCAGAGATAATATGCCCAAGAAAGACTACTTTTTATAACCAGAATTCACATTTCGACAGTTTAGCATACAATTTCTCATCTCTCAAAGTCTGCAAACCTGTTCGAAGATGGCTCGCATGATCACTAAAATTCTTCGAATAGATTAGAATATCATCAATAAATACGATCACAAAATCATCAAGGTATCTTTGGAAGACTCGATTCATTAGACTCATGAACACTGCTGGTGCGTTAGTCAGTCCAAAAGGCATAACCATGAACTCATAGTGACCGTATCTTGTTCGAAAGGCAGTCTTCGATATGTCTTCATCTCTTACTCGCAATTGATGATATCCGGATCTCAAATCGATCTTTGAATACACTGTCGATCCCTACAACTGATCAAATAAATCATCTATTCGTGGAAAAGGATATTTATTCTTTATCGTTGCCTTTTTCAGTTGTCGATAGTCAATACATAACCTCATTGATCCATCTTTATTTCTCACAAATAATACGGGAGCACCCCAAGGAGAAACACTTGGTCTAATGTATCCCTTGATAAGAAGATCCTCCAGCTGTTCTTTCAATTCCTTCAATTCAATTGGTGCCATTCGGTAGGGTGCTTTTGAGATTGGTTGTGTACCTGGCATCAATTCAATGCTGAAGTCTACCTGTCGATATGGAGGTAATCCTGGGATCTCATCAAGAAAAACATCAGCAAAATCGCAGACCACTGGTATATCAACTAGATTCGGGCTATTTTTCTTCGTGTCTATTGCATAAATCAGGAATCCCTCCGCTCCTTTCTGCAATAGATTATTCATGGTAATAGTAGAGACCAAAGGAATTCTGGCTCGTGATCCCTTACCATAAAATTTCCATTCATCAACTTTCTCTGGTTTGAATCGAACCACCTTATGAAAACAATCTACTGTTGCTCTATACTTGGTTAACATATCTATACCCACGATACAATCAAAATAAGATAACCCGAGCACAACACAATCAATTTCAATTTCGTGACCCTCAAACTGTAACACACAATTTCTAACAGTGGTGATCGATAGCATTCCCTTTCCCAGATGTGAAGAAACCGATACTATTTCGGCTAAGGGTTCAACAGACAACTTATGTGATATAACAAAATTTTCAGAGATAAAGGTGTGTGATGCACCAGTATCAACTAATACATAGGCTGGAAATTTGCACAAGTAGCAGTTACCTGCAATAACATCGTCTGGGGCTGCCTGTGCTTGATCCTCGGTTAATGCAAACACTCTTTCTTGTTGTTTAGGAGGTTGGCTCACTGTCTGGCTTCCTCCTTGTCTACTCTGTTGTGGATTTTGGGGTTGATACGAAAGTACAGAGGAGGCTTTCCTTTCTGGTATTGACATTGTTCTTGATGCTTCCGAATTCTGGAAATTCCCAGAATTACGTTGAGGACATATTCTCGTGAAATGTCCCGGTTGATTGCAAATACGGCAAAGGCCAGACACTCCTCTACATTGTTCTGTAGCATGTCTGCCTCCACACTTGGTACAGTAATCACCAGATTTTTGTCCAGCTTTCATCTGTTTAAAATCACTCGAACTAGAAGAGCTGCTGGTACCAGATCGTTTAAATTGTTTTCCTTTCCATTTAAAATAACTTTTCATTCCACTACTGCTGCTTCCAGCATCAAAACGAGGGGGTGGTGGAATCGGTGAGTTCTCTTGTGCTGCTTTGGCTGCTTCTGGCACAAATTGTGCTCTTCGCTGCCTTAGCAATCCAGCTTCTGCTCCTTTTTCTCGATTCAACGCATCGGCAAAAGTATTTGGTCTTCCAGTATTCACCAAGGTGAATACATCCGGATTCAACCCATTAATGAATTGATCCACTTGTGCTTATCACTTATGGCAACATGAGGAGCAAATTTCTGTAGACTTGTGAATTTGGCAACATATTCCTCTATATTCAACTGCCCTTGTCACAAGTTCGCAAATTCCGCTCCTTTATCCTTCCTATACGAAACGGGGAAAAATCTTTGATAGAAAGCTGTTCGAAATACTGCCCAAGTAATCACAGTACCCTGATTTTCAAGCGCTTTCTTTGTTGCCACCCACCAACTTTTCCAAATACCATGCAAATGGTGTATAATCAGTTTCACCCGACGATCATCGGTGTAATCAAGTGCCTCAAATAACTGTTCTATCTTCTAGAGTCAATAGAACTTTCTGTTCCTGTCAAAGTCGGTGGTTTAAACGACTGGAATCGTTTTAACAAAGTTTCCATCGGAGTAGCAGCGGCATTCAATACATCAGTCGATGTACTACCCTGCTCTGTCTGTCTGTTAGTTGTTCTTCGAGGAGGCATATCTATAAATCAAACAGACTTGTTCATCATTTCTCATCAATCAATAACAAGTCAATCTCAGTCCCTCCTCTGATTAACATACATGAATGTACTGCTTCTCAAGAGATCGAGTTCTGATTCATACTTCACTCAATACATGCTATTAATCACTTCCAGAGCATGTAATTCTCATAACTCTTCGGTATATTCTTACCATTTATTCACCATACATCAGTCGATGTACTACCCTGCTCTGTCTGTCTGTTAGTTGTTCTTCGAGGAGGCATATCTATAAATCAAACAGACTTGTTCATCATTTCTCATCAATCAATAACAAGTCAATCTCAGTCCCTCCTCTGATTAACATACATGAATGTACTGCTTCTCAAGAGATCGAGTTCTGATTCATACTTCACTCAATACATGCTATTAATCACTTCCAGAGCATGTAATTCTCATAACTCTTCGGTATATTCTTACCATTTATTCACAATAATCATGTGATATAAATTCAAAAGCAGTAAGACATATACCACACAAGCATGCAATTCAGTTGTTAATTTAATCTACTCAGTCAGGATGAACTCGATCGACCCCCACTCATCTAATTCTAATGATGCAGTAGGCTCTGATACCACCTGTTGTGAGGCTCTCTGCTCACAATTAATCCTCTAATCTCAATCAGTGGGTTATTAATTTAAACTAAACACGTTTATTAAATCTAATCTGGTTCATATATAAGATACTTAAATTTTTTTTTTCAACCAGCAGAAGCATAAAGAGTTCAGCTTGTAGCGTAAATATGATTCATTTATACCAACACTTCATGGTTCATGGTGGTTACAAGCTAAGTTTACTAATACACACGTGATTCTTATATACAAAACCAGACTTTAGCAACCTAAGACCAACTATCCAACCATCTAGACTATCAGCGGGTGTTTATTCTTCCTGTTGCTTATCCAGCGCCTAGGTAGTTATCTCTCGCTACCTGTGATTGCTCCCCCACTAGTTCTTTCTTCCTGTTGTCATGCACACATACAAAACAAGACAACAGCCGGATAAACTCCGGTGAGAATCATCTCAATATAATCAGCAGGTATAATAATAACAGTATAATGCACAACAGTTCATCAACTGCAACACAAATGCAATGTAACGAAATGATTCTAGTTCTCTTCTTCGATCTCAGAATTGATTCCATATCAGTTCGACGCCATCAAGATTCGTATCCGATCTTGACATGAATATTCATCTATCAAAACCATCTCCGGCTTCGAAAATCAGGCCAACTTCAACACTTCCTGAGAACTTCACAGAATCAAAGTCTGATATCTGTAGTCAAGATGTTCTCAATATTTCGAATTCAAGCTTATTTATAGACAACGGTCCCTGTTTTTCTGCAGCATTTCCAACGTGTTTAATTCGAATTCCACGTGTCATGCTAAGTATTCAAACAGGATATACTCCCACCGCTTCAAAAGTGGATAACGTTAAACAGATTCCTCAACTGTTGTTTATCTTCCTCAGTCGCTGTTTGAAACAATCATCATTCTCTTGCTATACAGCAGAACCAACAACCAGCCGCAGTAGCAACCAGTCACAACAAGAATCCAGTCGCAATACTTTGAAAATCAAAACGATGTAGTTACAAGTAATTCCAACGACGTCGTAACGTACCCAAGAAAACCAGCTGCTGGTCGCTCTAATAATCCAACGACTGATTTCGCTACGTTATTCAAAACGGCATCGCATTGTTCCTTCGACTGATTAACCAGTAGATACCACAAACCATCGACTGATTTCAGATCCCTCGACTGGTCAATAATTCATACAAAACGAGATCGTATCGAGGTTCCTGTTCATAAGTCAACACGATGTCGCATTGCTCTCTCGGCTGGACTATAAATTTCTCGACTGGTTCGCGTTTAACCTCAAAACGACGACGTCGCACCTATGTCATCAAAACCAGTCGACACATTAATAAACCAGCAGATGCATACACCAGCAGGTGCGTAAGAAACTCTCGCTGCTGGTTCCCACGTGAATAAACCAGCAGGTTCACAAAGATCTCTTGCTGCTGGTTCCTACGTGCATAACAGTAACCTACACGTGGCGATTCCTTATTGAATCTTGCATTTGCACGTCTGCTTCCAGCTGCAACCAACACTAGCGCTTCGACTGAATTTCAAAATTCGACCAGTCGCGAGCTACAGTAGTGTTGACCCGCATTGACTTTGCTACGGTAACCTGCTGCTGAACGATTTTATCAAATCGCTTCGGCTGGTCGCTTCGTCTGGTTCCCACACTTAGCACAATTCAGCGATACAAAGTTCCTTAATCACCCAACACTTCCAGAAGAAATCCGAGCTCATAATCAAGCTTCATAAAAATCTATCATTTGAAAATCTGGAAATGTCGGAATTACTAATTCTCTTCTTAATTATTTCGAGCATTACAAATTGTCAGCAAGTTAAGGCAGAGAGGATGAGACCTGGTGGACTATTATGGAGTTTAGAGGTGATTCAATGGAATTAGGAGCATATAGCCATGGATTTTGTAACCCATTTGCCTCGTTCCAACCGAGGGTGTGACGCTGTTTGGGTAATAGTTGACAGACTTTCGAAATCAGCTCACTTCATTCCCTACAATATGACCAGTTCTTTGAAGAAAATGGTGAAACTGTATATCTATTTCATATTTCGATTTCATAGTTCGATTGCATGGAGTGCCTGCATCCATAGGTTCTGACAGAGATCCAAGGTTTACTTCCAGATTTATGAAGAGTTTTCAAGTAGCCTTAGGTACCAGATTGGCTATGAGCACGGCCTATTATCCTCAAACCGATGGCAAATCTGAGAGGACTATACAGACCTTGGAGGATATGTTGCGAGCTATGGTTATGGATTTCAGTGGTAGCTGGCAGTACTCATTGTCATTGGTAGATTTTTCTTATAACAACAGCTACCAAGTAACGATTGGAATGGTACCATTCGAAGAACTGTATGCTAGGAAGTGAAGGTCGCCAGTATGTTTGGAAGAAGTAGCGGAGAAGCAGCTGTCTTCTATAGAATTTGTGTAGCAGATGACAGATCAAGTTGATCTAATTCGATAGCGTATGAAGGCTGCACAAGATCTCCAAGCTAGTTATGCTAACCGAAGATGTATGTGAGACCCGAAATATTATGAGATTAATTGAGTTAATTAATCGGGTTTAGCATAGACCAGATTTGGCTGAAACAGATCTACGATGAGCCAGCTTTGAGCTGGTATGCTTGGTGCAGTAATCAGGTCAGCACAAGCCTTCGAGAAGCTCTGGATTGTTAGAGAACTTTTGTGGGATAATGATCAGATTTGAGTGTTGGTCAGCGTTGGGTGATCGCATTCGTTTTGGTAGTGAAATCTGTTAGTCGCGCGTTATTCTGGGCGTGCTATTTGGTTATCCTTCGCAGGTATTGAAGTGATGCCGTTTGAAAGGATTTAGGTTTGAGTTGCGCAAGCGTTTGGTAATGAGTGGACCGGTCCGGTTCATATTTTGGTGTAGACCGGTATTGTCCAGGGATTTCAGTTATGACTGGTCAACGCTTGTGTGAGATCTGGTCTTTCATATCTGAGTGGCGATGCGATGTCGTTTAGCGATTCAGATGTGGTTAGCAGGATGACGTGCCCTAGTGAGCGAGAGGTCCTTGGTGCAATGTCGTTTGGGTAAGTTCCAAATCTGTTTAGCGTATAGTCCAGATCTGGAGTTCTACTCAGATCTGAGTTGGGAACAACTTTGAGCAGTTTTGTCGACGGCTACTGTTCATAAGATTAGTTGAACTTATGTCGTATTTATAGAGGGCTTTGACTGGTCTCGCGATATTGTTTTCCGACACTTAGATATATTTCTCGTAACCTTACCCTGTCGCGATACACTAGCTACTGTTCACCGAAGCTTATTTTCTTCGACTACCGCCGGTAGATAGCTCCGACGGAAGCAAGAGTGGTAGCGCTGGACTCCTCTTGTTAAGGATTTTCGTTCTATACCTCTTTCGAAGATTTTGGAGAGCAGGAGAGTATCGCAGGAGAAGCTTCCTTGTGTAGTCTGTTAGCATTTCGGCGATTTGAGTTCTGCCGTTTAGGTAGCTTGTTGGGTAAGTGTTAGTTCCTCCCTTGCGCTTCGTTTAGAGCTGTCTTTTGAGCTTGAGGGTAGGACATAGCTGGTTGAGTGCGTAGATCTGAGCTTTGCATCCCTGATTTAGCGTTGTTATTTAACTTAGCACGTTTCAGATCTGGTTGCTCGGGACTGCTGTTGTAGTAATTGTAGCTCGGTACCAAGGTACGAATGTGAGCTTGTTTTACAATGTTGAATTCGGCATGGGTATTATGTGTGCTGCTGTGTATGATTTTGTGCTTTCATTGCTTGCCTTTGTTATGTTGTTATTGCAAGCTATTACATTGCATACACGCATTATTCATGCTGAGCTCAGATCTTGTTTAGCCGTGCCTTGTTGTATTGATCTGTGTGTACAAGGATGCCTGTTTTAGAGGCCGAGCGGGTAAATCCCATCACCCTCATCTCCCTGCTGGGATCTGTTTGCCACTATGAGCGGAGTGGGTAGCTCCCACATCTCATGGGTTGGGAAACAACAGGTTGAACTGTGTTCTGCATCTGGTACCGTGTGTTGAGACGAGTGGGTAGCTCCCATATACTCACACACCTCATGGCCACTAACTTCCAGTTGATTGGATTTCTGTTGTTGAGCAGTTCTTGAGATCCTTTGGCTCCATGCCTTCGGTTGTAGCCTCGTTCTCATGCATAGAATTTGCATTTTATCTATTTCTATTTAACTGCTATTTTCAGTTGCTATCCGTACTGAGGTTTGAACCCGATGTCCCTCTGGGGCCGGTTGTCTCGTTTGCCTGTGTGTGTTTTCAGGTTATCATGGTTTCACCACTAGTCTTGGATTTGATCCAGTTGGTAATGCCCCGGGAGGTGGATAGAGTGTCCCAGCTATATGTAGTAGATACATGTATATCCTTGTTATATTATATTGTATCTGTGTTGAGTTTGAGAGTCACTCCATGTTGTATCGTTGTTTGTTGTTGTGCTGGGTTTTCAGCGTTGTAAAACCTGTATTTTGGATATCAGTGTATCCGGAAGAGTTCGGAAGAGTCCGAGGGTCAGAACGATGAGATGCAGCGTAGTATTCCTTGTCGTAGACGTGCTAGTTAGGTTGAGGTTGAGGTAGATGAGTTGGCAGCCCGTGTGGACGACATGGAACTTGTGACGGCGAGGTTTCAGTGGATGAATCCTAAGATGTTTAACGGTGATGAGCCTAGTTCCGATGCGGAGTCCTGGTTGCAGCACATTACCGGCTTGTTTGATCGTGTGAGGTACGATGACGAGCGTAGGTTGAGTTTGGCTACGTTTCAATTGAGGAGGAGATCTTGAGAGAAGCGCACTGTAGTAGACATAGTGTCCATCCTGGTGCATGGAAGATGCACCATGCCTAGAAGCCGCACTTCTTGTGGGCAGGTTTGAAAGGTGATGTTGCTGATTTTGTTGCGTGTTGTCTGAACTGTCAGCATGTTAAGGCCGATAGGATGAGACCTGGTGTTTTATTGCAGAGCTTAGAGGTGCCCCAATGGAATTGGGAGCACATAGCTATGGATTTTGTGACGCATTTTCCTCGTTCTAGCAGAGGTTGTGATGCTGTGTGGGTTGTTATTCACAGATTATCGAAGTCTGCTCACTTCATTACCTACAACATGACGTATTATTTGAAGAAAATGACGAAGCTGTACATAGATTTCGTAGTGCGATTGCATGGTGCCGGTGACTATTGTTTCAGATCGTGATCCACGGTTTACTTCCAGGTTTTGGAATAATTTGAAAACAGCTTTGGGTACCAGATTGGCTATGAGTACAGCATATCATCCCCAAACCGATGGCCAATCTGAGAGGACTATCCAGATTTTAGAGAATATGTTGAGAGCTGTTATGATGGATTTCAGTGGTAGCTGGCAAGATTCGTTTTCTTTGGTTGAGTTTTCTTGTAATAACAGCTATCAGGTCACGATTGGTATGGCACCATTTGAAGCTTTGTATGGTAGAAAATGCAGATCGCCGATCTGTTGGGAAGAAGTGGGGGAGAAGCAGTTGTCTTCTCCAGAATTTGTGCAGCAGATGAGAGATCAAGTAGATATGATTCGACAGCGCATGAAAGATGCACAAGATCGCCAATCGTTCTATGCGAACAGAAGGCGTAGACCTTTGGAGTTTCAGGTTGGAGATCAGGTTTTCTTGAAAGTTTCTCCTTTCCGTAGTGTCATGAGATTTGGTCTCAAGGGAAAGTTGGCTCCTCGTTATGTTGGACCTTATGAAATTGTTGAAAAGATTGGTCCTTTGGCTTATCGTTTGTTGCTGCCGCCACATCTGTCCTCATTGCATGATGTGTTTCATGTGTCTATGTTGAGTAAATATGAGCCAGATCCTTCTCATGTGTTGCGAACTTAAGAGGTGGAGCTGGATCGGACTTTGAGCTATGTAGAATATCCCTTGCAGATCTTGGACAGAAAAGAGAAATAGCTGAGGAACAAGATCATTCCTTGGTGATGGTCTAGTGGAGAAAATATGGTAGAGAAGAAGCTACTTGGGAGTTAGAAGAGAAAATGCAACGAGAATGGCCTCATCTGTTTGAGTTGATTTGCATTTGATTCCAGTAGCTAGTTGTTTGTTTGTTGTTTGTTCCAGTTATCTTAAACTCTTGGTTAGTAGCCTCCTGTTGCGTGTTAGAGGTTACTGGTTATTTTGTGCCTAGCGTGGTTATTTAGTTTTGGATATTCTGTGAGTTCTGGGTTCAATTCTGGAGTTGTTTTTTGATTTCGAGGACGAAATCTTATTTACAGTGGGGGAGAGATGTGACCCAAAATATTATGAGATTAATGTAGTTAATTAATCGGGTTTAGCATAGACCAGATTTGGTGGAAACAGATCTGCGATGAGCTAGCTTTGAGCTGGTATACTTGGTGAAGTAATCGGGTTAGTACAAGCCCTCGAGAAGCTCTGGATTGTTCGAGAACTTCTGTGGGATACTGATCAGATTTGAGTGTTGGTCAACGTTGGGTGATCGCATTAAGTTTTGGTGGTGAAATCTGGTAGTCGCACGTTATTCTGGGCGCGCTAGTTGGTTATCCTTCGCAGGTATATAAGCGACGCCGTTTGAAAAGATTCAGGTTTGAGTTGCGCAAGCGTTTGGTAATGAGTGGACCAGTCCGGTTCGTGTTTTGGTGTAGACCGGTGCGGTCCAGGGATTTCAGTTTTGACTGGTCAACGCTTGTGTGAGATCAGGTCTTTCAGATCTGAGTGGCGATGCGATGTCGTTTAGCGATTCAGATGTGGATAGCGGGATGACGTGTCCTAGTGAGCGAGCAGTCCTTGGTGTGACGTCGTTTGGGTAAGTTTCCAAATCTGTTTAGCGTATAGTCCAGATCTGGAGTTTTGTGGGTGGCTACTGTTCATCAGATTTGGGAAATTTATGTCGTATTTATAGAGGACTTTGACTAGTCTCGCGATATTGTTTCCCGACACTTAGAAATATGTCTCGTAATCTTACCCTGTCGCGATACCCTAGCTACTGTTAATCGAAGCTTATTTTTCTTCGATTGCCGGCGGTAGACAGCTCCGACGGAAGCAAGAGTGGTAGCTCTGGACTGCTCTTGTTAAGACGTTTCTTTCTATACCTCTTTCGAAGATTTTGGAGAGCTGGAGAGGATCACAGGAGAAGCTTCCTTGTGTATCCTGTTAGCATTTCGGCGATTTGAGTTCTGCTGTTTAGGTAGCTTGTTGGGTAATTGTTAGTTCCTCCCTTGCGCTTCGTTTAGAGCTGTCTTTTGAGCTTGAGGGTAGGACATAGCTGGTTGAGTGCGTAGATCTGAGCTTTGCATCCCTGATTTAGCGTTGTTATTTAACTTAGCACGTTTCAGATCTGGTTGCTCGGGACTGCTGTTGTAGTAATTGTAGCTCGGAAATAAGGTACGGATGTGAGCTTGTTTTACAGCTTTTAAGTCGGAATGGGTATTATGTGTGCTGCTGTGTATGCTTTTGTGCTGTCATTGCTTGTCTCTGTTATGTTGTTATTGCAAGCTATTACATTGCATACACGCATTATTCATGCTGAGATTAGATCTTTTTTAGCCTTGTTGTATTGATCTGTGTGTACCAGGATGCCTGTTTTAGAGGCCGAGCGGGTAACTCCCGTCACCCTCATCTCCCTGATGGGATCTGTTAGCCACTATGGGCGGAGTGGGTAGCTCCCACATCTCATGGATTGGGAAACAACAGGTTGACCTGTGTTCTGCATCTGGTACCGTGTGTTGAGACGAGTGGGTAGCTCCCATATAATCACACACCTCGTGGCCACTAACTTCTAGTTGATTGGATTTCTGTTTTTGAGCAGTTATTGAGATCCTTTGGCTCCCTGCCTTTGGTTGTAGCCATATTCTCATGCATAGAATTCTCATTTTATCTATTGCTATTTAATTGCTGTTTTCAGTTGCTCTCCGTACTGAGGTTTGATGCCGATGTCCCTCTGGGGCCGGTTGTCTCGTTTGCTTGTGTGTGTTTTCAGGTTATCATGGTTTCACCGCTAGTCGTGGAGTTATCCCGCTGGTAATGCCCCGGGAGGTGGACAGAGTGTCCTAGTTATATGTAGTATATACATATGAAATACTTGTTATATTATATTGTATCCGTGTTGAGTTTGACAGTCACTCGATGTTGTATCGTTGTTTGTTGTTGTGCTGGGTTTTCAGCGTTGTAAAACCTGTATTTTGGATATCAATATATTTTAACTTATGTTTTCTAAGTCAGGGCAAAAACGAAAATTTTAGCCACTATTTTTATGCTTCCACTATTGTGTTTATGTGGTTTTACTCTGATTGAGCACGAGGCCAGACATTTTTGGTATCAGAGCTTAAGCTGGGATAAGCTCAATTTCTTTTGATCACACTTGAGTCTAGGCATAGTGTTGCTTGTTGCATGTGCATGACTATGTGATCAAATTGCTTTGTGATATACATGTTGCTGTGTGACTGAAACGAACCAGACTCTAGATTTTTTTTTTAAAACATGTGCGGTTTCTAAAACATTGCTAAATCATTTTCTCCAAAATACTTGTAAACATAAATAAGGAAATATTTAAAACGTTAAAACATCCAACATAATAAAATCACTGAGTAAAATACTGAATGTAAACATGTTTAAAACCCAATATCTAGAACTGTATCATGGCAGAACTGAAACATAAAGGCGGTCACGGGGTACTGCAGCAGCAGGCGCTCAGAGGTCCTCACCGCCAGTCGGAATTTACTCATGGACAGGATCATCACCTGCACCATTTAAACCTAGTGAGCCTAGAGGTTCAGCATGCTCTAACGTAATACATAACGAAGTACATACTAATAAAATCGCATGCAAGCACATACCTGTAATTAAAATAACGTAAAAACATGAATGCATGCATGATCTTAAAACATTTCATCATACAATCATATCATAACATATCGTATAACATATAAGTCATGGCATATCGTAACCTGAAAAGAAAACGTATGAGTCATATCAGTGAATGTGAGCAGCGTGTGACTGATTATTCGTAATAACAAACGTACGTGGCGGTGTGGTTCACCCCGATAACACACGAGGATCCCTATATGTCACACCTCCTGAAAACTTCCACTTCACCACGCTGTTACGCGAGGATCTATAGGCCCTGAAATTCTGAAATCATTCACGAGGATCCCTATATGTCACACCTCCTGAAAACTTCCACTTCACCACGCTGTTACGCGAGGATCTATAGGCCCTGAAATTCTGAAATCATTCCAAAAAATAGGGGATCCCCGGGCCCGGCTACCCGGCTAACTCCCATCGTAGACTTTGCTACATCACTTCAATTCCTCGGATTTTTAATTAAAAAAAACATGCATGATCATTTCATAAAATCTTGTGACGCGTGAATTTCTTAAAATCATGTAATTTAAAACTTAGCCCGTTAATGTATATTTAATCATTTCTTTGAAAACGTTTACGTACATAAAATACTACATATATAATTAAATATACACTTACAGGCTTCTACATTTTTATGCTTCGGTCAAGGATTGATTTCGGGGCCAGGCTCACCACTTCTAGACCAAACATCGCTCTAAACTCCGCCGATTAAACGAATGTTCACCGCTTTTTCCAATTTTTGTCTATTTTCTTTAAATTTTGATTTCTTAAAATAAAGACTAAAAGGTACTAATTAAAATCAATTTTGACTTCTAAAAATCAATTTGGGACTTATTAAAATGGATTTTGACTTTTAAAATCAATTTAAATAAATTTTGACCTCGAAAGCCGATTTTGACCAAAAGACCGATTTTGACCAAATTAAATCCCAAAAATCGATTTTAACTCCAATAAAATACGAAAGTCCCTAATTTGACTAAAAACTTAAAATTAAACATAACTTTAATTATTTAAAAGGTTTGACTCCATTTTGACCTTCTGTCTATTTTTTTTAAAAAATTGGACCTTTGACAAAAATAATTAAAATAACAGGTCCATAATTAAAATAACTGAGACCTATTTTAAAAAATTTCGACTCGACACACGTCGAACCGACCAGGTCCAACCAAACCATCCACACCGATTCAATTGAACCGGCCGGTCCAAGACATAAAATTAAACCTTTAAAATTTCTAATTTACTCCATCCTTAGCTAAAAATTCAAACATTTAAATTTTGACTAAATAAAGACTCATTGATCAATTTTGACCAAATAAAATCCCAATGACCAAAATTTCACGTTAAAATTTGATAAAAGTATTAGACCCATAAAAAAGAATTTTGACTTTAAATTTTTGACTTTAAAATATTCGGCCCAATACGCTAAAATTGCCAAAAATCACATAAATCAAATAAATTCTAAAAATACTGAAAAACATCTTAAAATACTTAGAACATCAAATAAAATCATCCACGAACTTTAGCAGCCCCTAAGACTCGAAATCTTAATTTTCACAAAAATGACCCGACAAGGCTCATTTCGAGCGACAAAACGGTAAAAATCATTACAAATCTATTTCTTATCCAAATCACTCCCTGTTTCGACCCACATCACCCTTACTCAATATAATAGGTAATGAAACAAACAAAACTCAAAAAAAATACAGTATGTGACCAAACCAACGTTCGAAATCTCACTACTTGCGCGCAGACTGCAACCAGGACATGTGATAGCCATAAAATTCATAAATAATTTGTTTCTCGACCAAATCGCCCCCCATTTGGACCTACGTGACTCTAACTCAGTGGGATATCTCACAACACACAGACCATATTGAGCAACATACCCGGACCCAAAAACTCTATTGTCGTGCACAGAAGACAAGCCACAGACACATGCTGATCTTAAAATTCATAACTAATTCATTCCTTAACCAAATTGCTTCCTGTTTAGACCTACGTGATCCTAACTCGATGGAATAACTACCTGGACACCCTTAGACCAAAATATAGCCCCATGAACTGACTATTACCAAAGCATCACAAGAAACGAATCAAATACGTTTTGAAAACTATGAAACATGCAGGGATATCAAACATTATGCATAGATCTGAATAAATCACATATAATTCATACAAGTTTTCATTAAAAACGGCTTACTATGGCTTAAATGATGAGAAAAAGAATAGATATTACATGCCTGGCTTGGAGAGAATAGAGATCTGCGAGTTACCGACGTTGTAGACGCGAGATCGGGGCACCACCGGTTTTGGATCACCAAAATTC
>KQ994505.1:43394-66543 GCA_001598015.1 Dorcoceras hygrometricum
TATCCACTCGACAAATGGTAACCACTTGGAAAGTCCGAACGAGGGTAGTTCGATAGATCACCAGGTCACTATCTATCTGCATGCTCAGAACAATGTTCCCTACCAATGAAACATGGTACTTCACATCGCAGATACTAGTCTCGAGCTCGGGCGGCCTTATCCTCATTTTGACTGCCCAATCGACTAGGAACTAATTCAGAATACACAGTGACTATTAGACGTTTTTCATGATAGCCGTCATACCCACTATCACATCTAACATACATTTTAGTGTATCCTAGGTCTTTACTCAACACAATTGTAAATCATTACACACATAATGAAAGTAAAGAATGCCATATAAGAAAATGCGAATATCATATATAAAGATCGTTTGTACAGGAGTCTATAAAACCCACACGCCACAAGTTGGCTAGTTGGGCATCTACTCTAAAATAACTAATGGATTACCTGTCAGATCTTGTTGAACATTGTTATGCATTGTGACCACTGCCGGTCTGTTTGAGTATAATATGCTATGTTTACTGCTTCTGCCCAAAATTTTTGAGAAATACCGGAATATGCAATCATAGATCTAGCAGATTTTTTTAAAGTGCGGTTTCTCCTTTCAGCTAACCCGTTTTGCTGAGGAGTTCTAGCTGCTGAAAGCTCATGCTTTATTCCCAAATCTTCCAAATAAGAAGTTAATTTAAAATTTAGAAATTCAGTACCGCGATCACTTCTTATCCGGTTGACTAAACAAGATTTGTCATTTTGTAAACGTTTTAAAAGTCATATCAGCTGGTCGGTGGTTTCGGATTTTGTTTAAAACAACATCCAAGAAAATTTTGTAAAATCATCAATAACAACTAGGTTGTAGTTCGTTCCCCATAAGCTAGTTACGGGTATAGGACCAAAAAGATCATAGGTAAAAGCTCTAAGCTTCGGGAAGAACCTTTACCTCTTTATTTTTGAAAGTAGATTTAATTTGCTTTCCCAGCTGACATGCGGCACAAACCTTGTCCTTAGAAAAATTTATTTTTGGCATACCAGAAACCATATCATGTTGGCTCAATTTCGAAAGTGTTTTGAAGTTTAGATGATTTATTCTTTGATGCCACAGCCAACTCTTGGAAGAATCAGCTGCAAGGCACAACTGTTCAGATTTCAACTGCTCTGACCAATCGATTATGTAGGTATTCCCCGAACGTTTACCTACCAATACAGTCAGACCATTTGCTCTCTGAACCGTGCAAGTGTGCTGTTGAAACTTACTATGTAACCCTTGTCACATAGATGACTAATACTAATCAAATTATAACGTAAATTATCAACAACTAAGATGTCTGAAATAGAGATGTTACCATGGATAAGCTTACCCTTACCCACAGTGTTACCGATGCATTATCACCAAGACTATTTTTGCGCCTTTGTGAGGAACAACATCTGAGAGCAGCTTTTGGTTTCCTGTCATGTGTCGCGCGCAGCCGCTGTCCAGGTACCAAAAATTTGATACATCAGCTGGTTCGTACCTGTTTTCCTGCAATCATACAAACAGCTTTTGGTACCCAATTTTACTTGGGTCCAGATCGGATTACCCCTTTCGGGACCCATACTTGAATTACCTTTACAGTTTTTCCAGTACTAGAGTCCGTGAGGGTCTGTGCAAAATTACGGTGAGATCTATTGAGTGTTGATTTCATATTTTGACCATTTATATCCCTCCTCGGCCGAACCTTTCTCCAACCAGATTTTACCTTCGTTGAATTGCGCCTTGGCTGGTTAGGAACAAACGACTTAGATCCAGCTTTCGCTTTATCTTTGTCCAATTTGTTCTTTAGCCAGCTGGGCTTGGAGTTCTCAGGTTTTTGAAAGCCGATACCAACTTTTACTTTATGGTTCGACTTCTGAGAGGTCTGGTCATTATATGTCATCGACTCATATGGATCATGTATCACACTAGCTTTGACAAAGCTCATTTTGTTGATCTTGTCATACACCAGCTGTGATTTAGTACTTGTTTCTCCAGAGCTGTTTTCACTGCCATTGAAACCCAAGCCAGTTCTATCACTCGCTGGCTTCTGAACTCCAAACAGCTTATCTAAAGACGTAGAAGACTTTGCCCAGGAGCTCATTGTCAAATTTGATTTTTCAATTTCAGCTTTGAGCTCACTAAACTCATTTCTCAACAATTCATTTTCCATCATCAAACTATCAATGTCCTCAAGCGTGTCAGTTCTTGATTCAATTGAACTATTTTTCAGATTTTCGTTTTCAGCTTTGATTTCCTCAAATGAGTGAGAAAGCTTCATGTACTCTTTGACCATATCATTAAGTGCACTGACAAGGTCTTCTCGTGTAAATTCAATGTTAGAAAAGTCGAATACTTGGTCATCAGATGTTTGATTAGCCATGAGACAGTGAACCTCCTCCTGTTCACTTTCGCTTGATGAGGAACGGCTGGATGAAGAATCTGAATCGGTATCTGCCCAGCTTTTGGTGCTTTCCTCAGCCATCAGCACTTTGCGATCATTCTTGCGCCTAGTTCTTTTATCACCTCTTGTCCTCATCCATCTATCCTTGGATCTATCCTTGGATCTTCCGACAGTTCTCTCATCTGTCTTGTCATCTATCTTGTATCGATCCTCCTTCTTTTTATCTCTTCTATTCTTTCTTGGGCCTATTGCAATCAGCTGCAAAATGCCCTGGACGTCCACAATTGAAATAGTTCATATCAGAAACAATTTTATCATTTTTATGAACATTATTATAAGGAGCAGAAGGGTCATAGGATCTTCTCAAATATTTCCCAAACTTCTTGACGAAGAGGGACATGACGTCGTCGCTGAGTTGATCAGCCATCTTGCTAGTGCTTGGAGAACACTGTTCAGTAGTTGTAGCTGCTAATGCTTTCGTCGACTGGGATGTTGATGGAGCAGCTTCAGCTCTTGTCTCCAATTCGAACTCATAAGCTTTAAGGTTTGCAAATAAGTCGTGAAGCTCCAGCTTGTTCAAATCTTTGGATTCCCTCATAGCCATCGTCTTCACGTCCCACTCTCTGGGTAACGCTCTCATCACCTTCAACGCTAGCTCTCTGTTGCTATACTCTTTTCCAAGAATCATCAACTCAATAACAACAGCACTGAATCTTTCATCGAAATCTATCATAGTCTCTTCATCCTTCATCTTTATCGACTCGTACTTCTGCTGAGCCACAGTCAACTTGTTCTCTTTCGTCTCGTCGTTTCCTTCACATGTTTGGGTCAGCTTCTCCCATATTTCCTTGTGGCACAGGTCTTGATCTTACTGAACATGTTATTGTCCAGCGTCTTGTAAAGTATATCTCTGGCCACATTGTCCAGATTCGCCTTCTTCTTGTCCTCATTAGTATATTCATGTCTACTCTTTTTAAGAAACTGAGGCTCGCCACCAGATATTGCAAATGCTAGATTTGGATTCATTATCTTTAATGGTCCTTCTGTAATGACAGACCACATATCGTCATCTTGAGCAGCCAAATGTGCTTGCATGCGAATCTTCCAGTCGTCGTAATCCTCCTTGGAAAACATAGGAATCTTGTTGTGAGAAGTCGACATTTTAATATATGATAAAACTCAAATAACAAATGTTCAATATTGAGATGCGCAGGCTCTGATACCATTTGATAGGATCAATGTGGTTCGAAAAACAGCTTCAAGACAGAAGGGGGGGGGGGTTGAATGAACTCTTGGTATTTTCAAATTTTCGAAACCCTTTAAAATAGTTTTACAAGCGCCTCGCTTAACTTAAATCTGAGTTACCAGATTTAAGGATCTCAGTTTAAATGCTGATTTCTTGGCTAACAAATATTGTGCGGAAAGAAGCCAATTAATCAATTAACAGTAAAGCAGTAAATGAATGCGTTAAATAAAAGCTAAGGGACAAGGAATTTGTTTATGGAAGTTCGGATATCAATATCATACGTCTCCCCTTCTTCCTTTTCAGGAAGGTTTCACTAGAAGATTTGATGGTTACAGGCCTTCTGCAAACACCCAATCATCGATCCTCGCTCAAAGTGAACTCCTAGCAACACCAATCACAAAGCAGTCGCAGCTGCTGAATACAAGTGAATAATATTTTTCTCAAACGGCTTAAGGAGCACGTTTGTTACAAACTCAAATGGATTTTACAATGAGGTACACACTATTGAAGTCTATAAATCTTTTGGTTTCTATCTAAGAAACTCGATTCAATAATGAATCAGAAGATGAACTCGAAGGTAGAACAATAAGCGTTGGTTGAGTGTTCTTCGAGTTTGCGAGATTTTTGAAAGATAACTTTGACAGTGAGTAAGCTCAAGAATATTTTAGAGGAAATAATGGCAGAGTGATAGCAAGTAATCAAGAGTGAAAGAGCTTCGAGAGGTTCTTCAATTCAAACTTCTGCTATTTATACCCTTCGTTCACAACGGTCGATTAATTCGACTAAGGAAACAAAATCCCTTTTGAAAATACTGATAATCATGCAACCGTATTTTTTGCTCCACTTCATGGGAAAAATTGCACACCGTCAGAGCCTAAATTGTCGCTTTCCATATCTATGCAATCACCGTAAAACGTTCTCTGTAAGTGTGTACTATTTATCCAAAATAGTACCAACGTTGTCTACCTTGTCTCCCTAATTCCAGGCAATTGTACGATTCAATCTTCACCATTGATTCTTTCCAATTTGAATATATGATCTTCTTTGAATCGATTCATCGTTTGTTCCTGAAGTCTCTTATTGTTGATTCAGCTTTTCCTTCCTTGAAGATGATGAATAATCCAACTTCTGATCTTAGCGCTAAGCCAAACGCTGTCGTATCAACTAATCCAAACTACATAGTTTTGTTGTACATTAAGAACCACGATAACACTTGAATAGTTGCGACTGATTTCAAATGAACAACTGAATCCCATCCGCTAAAAATGCTCGCTACTGAAGTAGAATACAACTTCTGATCATAACAACCAACGACTGATCATACCAACTGCTGATTAGATATCCAACGCCTGAAATATCTTTATTTTTGCAAAAAGAGAATATGACATAACGGCTGGTTGCAACGACTGAATGTTCCATCAATAATAACGACTGAATCAAGAATACTGTAGCTAACTGCTGAAAATACTTACTGCTGAAATAAGTACCCAACTGCTGAAACAATATGCTTCTGACATAAGAGCACAACGGCTGAATGAATACCAAAGTCTAATTCCGTAACTCAACGTCTGAATTGCTCTCCACTACCATCTCAGGTAGTGGATCTTTTATGTTTGCATGACATTGCATAACACGAAGAGAATATGAATTGATTCTAATGCCCAGGACTGAGATGACCTGATTTTCGAAGTTGGAGTTAACTTCGATAGATGGATATCCATGTCAAGATTGGATACGAATCTTGATGGCGTTGATGTGAAAGGGAATCAATTCTGAAACGAAGAATTGAGATATATTCATTGCATTGCATCGTAGAATTGATATTGACTGATATATGTTTAATTGTTCTATTGCATATATCTGTTGATATACTAAGATGATTCTCACCGGAGTTTATCCGGATGTTGTTTTGTTTTGTGTGTGTGCATGACAACAGGTAGGTAGTGAGAGCTGGCTACCTAGAAGAAGGTCGTCAAATACGAAGTACTAGAGATCTGCTGCTAGTATGGTCTTTGAATAATTAGTGTTGTTGTGATGAAATCTGGTTATAGCTACTGGTTAGTTGTGTACCGATGAATGTAATAGATAAACCGTTGTATATTTTTATTCTAGTTATGAATAACCAGCTTTTGAAAATAACCGTGGGTATGTTTTGTACTTATGACCATCTTCCGCGAGGCAACCGTTAAAAAAAAAACCCAAGACTTCACTACATAAACTCGAAGTTTAAATTAAGCACTAATTGCACGCCCATAAGATGAGATCAGAAGATTAATTGTGAGCAGAGAGCCTCACAACAGGTGGTATCAAAGCCCACTAAACCATGAAGTTATTAAACTAGATGAGTGGGGTAGATTGAGTCTTCCTGATTGATTTATTGCATGCTTGCATGGTATATGTCTTACTGTTTTGAATTTATATCACTTGATTACCAGAAACTGATAACCAAATATCTTCAACTTCTGAAAATAGAAACCCATCAACTGAGTGCTTCAACTCAACTGCTGAAATATTCTCGAATACCAAGATCTGATATCTACCAACTAATTCAACATCTGAAGATATTTAACTCAACGTCTGAACTAATATCGAAAGTCCAAGTCTGAGATAACCTGACGTCTGAATATACTTTGTTGTTAATTGCAACGGCTGATTCTCCAAAAGTAACTTTGTATCAGCACTTGTCTTATTTTGTTATCACCAAAACTAATAAATTTTATCTTAACAAAACCTATGCCCCATGAACAGACCATGACCGAAGCATCACAAGAAACGAATAAAAAACGTTTTGAAAACTGTGAAACATGCATGGATCTCAAACGTTATGCATAGATCTAAACAAATCACATACAATTCATGCAAGTTTACATTAAAAACACCTTAATATGGCTTAAATGGTGAGAAAAGGAACAGATATTACATTCCTGGGTTGAAGAAGACGTAGATCTTCGAGGTACGGACGTTGTAGACGCGAGATCGGGGCGCAACCGGCTTTGGATCACCAAGCTCCTTCAAAGGATGGAAATTTTCGAAAGTTTGTGTGCTTGTGAGGGAGGGTGACGGCTGGTGCAAATAAGGGAGGCTAGGTTTTGTGTAAAGTGTGATCAAGGAATAATTAAAGTGCCTAATATGACCCCTACTGATTTAAATTAAGAAAATACAAGCTTGCCTCAAAGGATGGAAATTTTCGAAAGTTTGTGTGCTTGTGAGGGAGGGTGACGGCTGGTGCAAATAAGGGAGGCTAGGTTTTGTGTAAAGTGTGATCAAGGAATAATTAAAGTGCCTAATATGACCCCTACTGATTTAAATTAAGAAAATACAAGCTTGCCCATATAATTAAATTAAAAAGTGCTTAAAACTCATACTTGGGCTTTAATGGTTATAAAATTTCGAAATCTAGACCTCCTCATAATTTAAAATGCCTTAAAACTCAATATACCAGCCCGTATAGGTGAAAAACGGGTTCCCCTCCAAAATAATTATAAAAATCACAATTTCAAAAAATATTTGCTTAAAATAAAATAAATTCATTCTTAAAAATGTCATAACTTAAAAATCTCAATTATCTTTATTCCGGTCAACCCTAATAAAAATCATAAATACATCACATCATAACGCATGTAATCATCTAAAAGTATTTTCCCCCTAGTCATGCACTCATTTATGCGTAATCTGTATTTCGGGGTGTTACAGTGACCTTATTGTTTAGTAACTTCGTAGATTCCGCCTAGACGTAGGGGTAGGGGTAGAGGTATAGGACAGATTCTGGAAGAGTCCGAGGGTCATAACGATGAGATGCAGCGTAGTATTCCTCGTCGTAGACGTGCTAGTCAGGTGGAGGTTGAGGTAGATGAGCTGGCAGCCCATGTGGACGACATGGAACTTGTGATGGCGAGGTTTCAGCTGATGAATCCTCAGATGTTTAACGGTGATGAGCCTAGTTCCGATGTGGAGTCCTGGTTGCAGCAAATTACCGGCTTGTTTGATGGTGTGAGGTACGATGATGAGCGTAGGTTGAGTTTGGCTACGTTTCAGTTGAGGAGGAATCTTGAGAGAAGCGCACTGTAGTAGACATAGTGTCCATGCTGGTGCAAGAAAGATGCACCATGCCTTGAAGCCGCACTTCTGGTGGGCTAGTTTGAAAAGTGATGTTGCTTATTTTGTTGCGCGTTGTCTGAACTTTTAGCAAGTTAAGGCCGAGAGGATCAGACCTGGTGGTTTATTGCAGAGCTTAGAGGTGCCCCAATGGAATTGGGAGCACATAGCTATGGATTTTGTGACGCATTTGCCTCGCTCAACAGAGTTTGTGATGTTGTGTGGTTTGTTATAGATAGATTATCGAAGTCTGCTCACTTCATTCCCTACAACATGACGTATTCTTTGAAGAAAATGACGAAGCTGTACATAGATTTCGTAGTGCGATTGCATGGTGTGCCTGTGACTATTGTTTCAGATCATGATCCGCGGTTTACTTCCAGGTTTTGGAAGAGTTTGCAAACAGCTTTGGGTACCAGATTGACTATGAGTACAACATATCATCCCCAAACCGATGGCCAATCTGAGAGGACTATCCAGATTTTAAAGGATATGTTGAGAGCTGTTGTGATGGATTTCAGTGGTAGCTGGCAAGATTCGTTTTCTTTGGTTGAGTTTTCTTATAATAACAGCTATCAGGTCACGATTGGTATGGCACCATTTGAAGCTTTGTATGGTAGAAAATGTAGAACGCCGATCTGTTGGGAAGAAGTGGGGGAGAAGCAGCTGTCTTCTCCAAAATTTGTGCAGCAGATGATAGATCAAGTAGATCTGATTCGACAGAGCATGAAAGATGCACAAGATCACCAAGTGAGCTATGCGAATAGAAGGCGTAGGTCTTTGGAGTTTCAGGTTGGAGATCAGGTTTTCTTGAAATTTTTTCCTTTCCGTAGTGTCATGAGATTTGGTCTCAAGGCAAAGTTGGCTCCTCGTTATGTTAAACCTTATGAAATTGTTGAAAAGATTGGTCATTTGGCTTATCGTTTATTGCTGCCGCCAGATCTGTCCTCATTGCATGATGTGTTTCATGTGTCTATGTTGAGGAATGAGTCAGATCCTTCTCATGTGTTGTGAACTGACGAGGTGGAGATTGATCAGACTTTGAGCTATGTAGAATATCCCTTGCAGATCTTGGACAGAAAAGAGAAATAGCTGAGGAACAAGATCATTCCCTTGGTGATGGTCCAATGGAGCAAACATGGTAGAGAAGAAGCTACTTGGGAGTTAGAAGATAAAATGCAACGAGAATGGCCTCATCTGTTTGAGTAGATTTGCATTTGATTCCAGTAGCTAGTTGTTTGTTTGTTGTTCGTTCCAGTTATCTTAAAATCTTGGTTAGTAGCCTCCTGTTGCGTGTTAGAGGTTACTGTTATTTTGTGCCTAGCGTGGTTATCAAGTTTTGGATATTCTGTGAGTTCTGGGTTCAATTATGGAGTTGTTTTTTGATTTCGAGGAAGAAATCTTATTTTCAGTGGGGGAGAGATGTGAGACCCAAAATATTATGAGATTAATTGAGTTAATTAATTGGGTTTAGCATAGATCAGATTTGGCGGAAAAAGATCTGGGATGAGCCATCTTTGAGCTGGTATGCTTGGTGAAGTAATTGGGTCTGTACAAGCCTTCGAACAGCTCTAGATTGTTAGAGAAATTCACCGGGATAATGATCAGATTTGAGTGTTGGTCAGCACTGGGTGATCGCATTCAGTTTTGGTTGTGATATCTGGTAGTCGCGCGTTATTCTGGGCGCGCTAGTTGGTTATCCATCTCAGGTATTGAAGTAACGCCGTTTGAAAAGATTCAGGTTTGAGTTGCGCAAGCGTATGGTAATGAGTAGACCGTTCCGGTTCGTGTTTTGGTGCGGTCAAGATATTTCAGCTTTGACTGGTCAACGCTTGTGTGAGATCTGGTCTTTCAGATCTGAATGGCGATGCGATGTCGTTTAGCGATTCAGATGTGGTTAGAGGGATGACGTGTCCTAGTGAGCGAGCGGTCCTTGGTGCGACGTCGTTTGGGTAAGTTCCAAATCTGTTTAGCGTATAGTCCAGATCTAGAGTTTTGTCGATGGCTACTGTTCATCATATTTGGGAAACTTATGTCGTATTTATAGAGGACTTTGACTGGTCTCGCGATATTATTTTCCCACACTTAGAAATATTTCTCGTAACCTTACCCTGTTGCGATACCCTAGCTACTGTTTACCGAAGCTTATTTTCTTCGATTGCCGGTCGTAGACAGCTCTGACAGAAGCAAGAGTGGTAGCGCTGGACTCCTCTTGTTAATGTATTTCGTTCTATACCTCTTTAAAATATTTTGGAGAGCTGGAAGAGGATCGCAGGAGAAGCTTCCTTGTGTAGTCTGTTAGAATTTCGGCGATTTGAGTTCTGCAGTTCAGGTAGCTTGTTGGGTAAGTGTTAGTTCCTCCCTTGCGCTTCGTTTAGAGCTGTTTGTTGAGCTTGAGGGTAGGAGAGAGCTGGTTGAGTGCGTAGCTCCCAGTTCGTAGCTCTGAGCTTTGCGTCCCTAAGTTAGAGTTGTTATTTGACTTAGCAGGTTTCGGATCTGGTTGCTCGGGATTGATGTTGTAGTAATTGTAGTCGGAACTATGGTACGGATGTGAGCTTGTTTTACAGCGTTGAATTCGGCATGGGTATTATGTGTGCTGCTGTGTATGATTCTGTGCTGTCATTTGTTGCCTCTGTTATGTTGTTATTGCAAGCTGTTACATTGCATGCACGCATTATTCATGCTGAGCTCAGATCTTGTTTAGCCATGCCTTGTTGTATTGATCTGTGTGTACCAGGATGCCTGTTTTAGAGGCCGAGCGGGAAACTCCCATCACCCTCATCTCCCTGCTGGGATCTGTTAGCCACTATGAGAGGAGTGGGTAGCTCTCACATCTCATGGGTTGGGCAACAACAGGTTGAGCTGTGTTCTGCATCTTGTACCGTGTGTTGAGACGAGTGGGTAGCTCCCATATACTCACACACCTCGTGGCCACTAACTTCCCGTTGATTGGATTTCTATTGTTGAGCATTTCTTGAGATCCTTTGGCTCCCTGCCTTCGGTTGTAGCCTTATTCTCATGCATAGAATTCACATTTTATCTATTGCTATTTAACTGCTGTTTTCAGTTGCTCTCCGTACTGGGGTTTGACCCCGATGTCCCTCTGGGCCGATTGTCTCGTTTTCCTGTGTGTGTTTTCAGGTTATCATGATTTTGACGCTAGTCGTGGAGTTGATCCAGCCGGTAATGCACCGAGAGGTGGATAGAGTGTCCCAGTTATATGTAGTAGATACATATGATATCCTTGTTATATTATATTGTATCTATGTCGATCGAGAGACTCATATTTTTGTTGTTTGAGAGTCACTCCATGTTGTATCGTTGTTCGAACAGCTCTAGATTGTTAGAGAAATTCACCGGGATAATGATCAGATTTGAGTGTTGGTCAGCACTGGGTGATCGCATTCAGTTTGGTTGTGATATCTGGTAGTCGCGCGTTATTCTGGGCGCGCTAGTTGGTTATCCATCTCAGGTATTGAAGTAACGCCGTTTGAAAAGATTCAGGTTTGAGTTGCGCAAGCGTATGGTAATGAGTAGACCGTTCCGGTTCGTGTTTTGGTGCGGTCAAGATATTTCAGCTTTGACTGGTCAACGCTTGTGTGAGATCTGGTCTTTCAGATCTGAATGGCGATGCGATGTCGTTTAGCGATTCAGATGTGGTTAGAGGGATGACGTGTCCTAGTGAGCGAGCGGTCCTTGGTGCGACGTCGTTTGGGTAAGTTCCAAATCTGTTTAGCGTATAGTCCAGATCTAGAGTTTTGTCGATGGCTACTGTTCATCATATTTGGGAAACTTATGTCGTATTTATAGAGGACTTTGACTGGTCTCGCGATATTATTTTCCCACACTTAGAAATATTTCTCGTAACCTTACCCTGTTGCGATACCCTAGCTACTGTTTACCGAAGCTTATTTTCTTCGATTGCCGGTCGTAGACAGCTCTGACAGAAGCAAGAGTGGTAGCGCTGGACTCCTCTTGTTAATGTATTTCGTTCTATACCTCTTTAAAATATTTTGGAGAGCTGGAAGAGGATCGCAGGAGAAGCTTCCTTGTGTAGTCTGTTAGAATTTCGGCGATTTGAGTTCTGCAGTTCAGGTAGCTTGTTGGGTAAGTGTTAGTTCCTCCCTTGCGCTTCGTTTAGAGCTGTTTGTTGAGCTTGAGGGTAGGAGAGAGCTGGTTGAGTGCGTAGCTCCCAGTTCGTAGCTCTGAGCTTTGCGTCCCTAAGTTAGAGTTGTTATTTGACTTAGCAGGTTTCGGATCTGGTTGCTCGGGATTGATGTTGTAGTAATTGTAGTCGGAACTATGGTACGGATGTGAGCTTGTTTTACAGCGTTGAATTCGGCATGGGTATTATGTGTGCTGCTGTGTATGATTCTGTGCTGTCATTTGTTGCCTCTGTTATGTTGTTATTGCAAGCTGTTACATTGCATGCACGCATTATTCATGCTGAGCTCAGATCTTGTTTAGCCATGCCTTGTTGTATTGATCTGTGTGTACCAGGATGCCTGTTTTAGAGGCCGAGCGGGAAACTCCCATCACCCTCATCTCCCTGCTGGGATCTGTTAGCCACTATGAGAGGAGTGGGTAGCTCTCACATCTCATGGGTTGGGCAACAACAGGTTGAGCTGTGTTCTGCATCTTGTACCGTGTGTTGAGACGAGTGGGTAGCTCCCATATACTCACACACCTCGTGGCCACTAACTTCCCGTTGATTGGATTTCTATTGTTGAGCATTTCTTGAGATCCTTTGGCTCCCTGCCTTCGGTTGTAGCCTTATTCTCATGCATAGAATTCACATTTTATCTATTGCTATTTAACTGCTGTTTTCAGTTGCTCTCCGTACTGGGGTTTGACCCCGATGTCCCTCTGGGCCGATTGTCTCGTTTTCCTGTGTGTGTTTTCAGGTTATCATGATTTTGACGCTAGTCGTGGAGTTGATCCAGCCGGTAATGCACCGAGAGGTGGATAGAGTGTCCCAGTTATATGTAGTAGATACATATGATATCCTTGTTATATTATATTGTATCTATGTCGATCGAGAGACTCATATTTTTGTTGTTTGAGAGTCACTCCATGTTGTATCGTTGTTTGTTGTTATGCTAGGTTTTCAGCGTTGTAAAACCTGTATTTTGGATATCAATCTATTTTAACTTATGTTTTCTAAGTTAGGCCAAAAGAGAAAATTTTAGCCACTATTTTTAATGCTTCCGCTATTGTGTTTATGTGGTTACACTCTGATTGAGCACCAGTCCTGACAGCGTAGGACTTTAGATTTTCAGGTTGGTGATCGAGTGTTCTTGAAAGTTTCTCCTTTTAGAAGTGTTATGAGATTTGGGCTCAAGGGAAAGTTAGCTCCTCGTTATGTTGGACCTTATGAAATTGTGGAAAGGTTCGGTCCTTTGGCTTATCGTTTGTTGTTGCCACCTGAACTATCCTAATTACATGATGTATTTCATGTGTCTATGTTGAGGAAGTATGAGCCGGATCCTTCTCATGTGCTACAAACTGACGAGGTAGAGCTGGATCAAACATTGAGCTATGTTGAATATGGCTTGCAAATTCTGGACAGGAAGGAGAAACAGCTCAGGAACAAGACCATTCCCTTGGTGATGGTCCAATGGGGCAAGAATGGTAGAGAAGAAGCTACGTGGGAGTTGGAGGAGAAGATGCAACGTGAATGGCCCCATATGTTTGGGTAGACATTGCATTAACTCCAGTAGCTAGATTGCTTGCTGTTGTTTTTCAATTGTTGTGGTAATTGTAGCACAGAAACTGAAGTTACGGATTTGATCTTGCATTACAGCTTTGGGATAGGCATGGATATGTATGTATGCTTGCTGGTATGTTGTGCAGTGTATGCTATTTGCGTTGTTGTTGCTTGCTGCTTTTTAATATTGGTTATTGCAAGCCATTGTATTCGCATACACGTATTTTCCTTGTTGAGCTCATATCTTGTTAGTCGTGTGCTGTTGTGCTAACCCGTATGTACCAGGAGGTTTGTATAGAGGATGAGCGGCAATACCGTGCTCCTCATCTCCCTGCTGGATTAGTTGTTAGCCGCTGTGAGACGAGTGGATAGCTACCACGCTCTCATGAGCTTTGGCAACAACAGGTTGAGTTATGCTAGATTGCTTGCTGTTGTTTTTCAGTTATCTTGAACTCTTGGTTACTGGCCTCCTAGTGCGTGTTAGAGTGCTTCTGGTTGGTTTTGTTCTATGAATTGTGGATCTTCTGTACGATTTCTGTGTTGTGTGTTCTTAGTTTTGCTGATTAGCTATTTTGTGATGTTGAGATTTGGACCAATTCCGAAGTTTGTCGTTTGATTTCGAGGATGAAATCCTTTTTAGTGGGGGAGAAATGTGAGATCTGAATCGCTAATTATTTATTTGGAAAATTAATCGGCGTTGGATTAGACTTGAAGAGATCTAGTTGGTTTGTGCGTGAAATAGCTCTGATCTGGTTCGTAGATTTGTTCAAATATGGATGGTTGGATGCGTGTTAGTCGTCACAAGATATTTGGAGTTGATAGTGGAGCGACGCCGTTTTGGAAGAAACCAGAGTTTAAGGTGAAATCTGGTAGTTCTGGGTAGACCGGTCCGTTTGTGGTTTGAGTGTAAACCGATGCGGTTTGTGAATATCGGTCGAGGCAAGATCTTAATGAATGTGAGCTGGTCGTTTGGATATGGGTCGCGATACGATGCCGTTTAGCGATACACGTTTATGAACTAGCTGGATTGTTGTGCGATGTCGTTTAGAGGAACCAGCTGAGATGTGAGATCTGGATGTGTGAGAGCTGGTTTGTTACGGGAGCTGGATTGTGGTGCGACGCCATTTTGAGAAACCAAATCTGGGTGCGATCTGGTCGCTCTGAGCGTACTCATGTGCAACGTCATTTGGTAGTAGCGCGCTGGTATAGCGTATTGTCCAGATCTAGAGTAAAACTCAGATCTGAGTTGGTACCAGCTGTGAGCCCTGTGTTGTCGGTGGCTACTGTTCACAAGATTTGGGGAGGTTTAAGTTGCATATATAGTGGACTTTGACTGCGTTTACGTCATAGTTCCCAACACTTAGAAAATATATCTTCTCTCGATATCGTACCCTCTACTATAGCGAAACTCTTACTATTCACCGTAGCATATTTCTTCCGATTGCTGACGGTAGACAACTCCGATGGGAGCAAGGCTAGTGGCGATGGATTCCCCTCGCTAAGACTCTTCTTTCTATACCGCTTTCAAATTCTTTGGAAAGCCAGAAGAGTGAACGTGAAGAAGCTACAATGCGTCGTTGTTCTTGTGCTGTCAGATTGGTTCTTCTGTTCAGGTAGTGCATTGAGTAAGTAATAGATCCTACCTTGTACTTCGTTTAGTGCTAGTTATCATGTTAGAAAGGTGGGATAGAGCTGGGTTGAGATGGTGGCTCCCAGTTCATGTTTCTGTGCGTAATTCCCCTGAGCTGGTTGTTGTTGTTTGGCCAAGCAGGTGGCGGATCTGAGTTACTCGGGACTATTGTTGTGGTAATTGTAGCACAGAAACTGAAGTTACGGATTTGATCTTGCATTACAGCTTTGGGATAGGCATGGATATGTATGTATGCTTGCTGGTATGTTGTGCAGTGTATGCTATTTGCGTTGTTGTTGCTTGCTGCTTTTTAATATTGGTTATTGCAAGCCATTGTATTCGCATACACGTATTTTCCTTGTTGAGCTCATATCTTGTTAGTCGTGTGCTGTTGTGCTAACCCGTATGTACCAGGAGGTTTGTATAGAGGATGAGCGGCAATACCGTGCTCCTCATCTCCCTGCTGGATTAGTTGTTAGCCGCTGTGAGACGAGTGGATAGCTACCACGCTCTCATGAGCTTTGGCAACAACAGGTTGAGTTATCTGGTTTATGCTCTGGTACGGTATGTTGGGACGAGTGGATAGCTACCACGCTCTCATGAGCTTTGGCAACAACAGGTTGAGTTATCTGGTTTATGCTCTGGTACGGTATGTTGGGACGAGTGGATAGCTACCACGCTCTCACATACCTCATGGCCACTACCAATTGTTCGATCTGATTGACAGCTGCTGAGCTGGTTCTTGAGCTCCGTTGACCCCCTGTTTGGTTGTAGTCTTTTGCCTGACATCCTGCTGTCCTCATGCATAGCACATTCATTATATCTGTTGCTATGTATTTGCTGTATGATGTTGCTCTCCGTACTGGGCTTTGACCTCTGTCCCTCTGGGGCTGGTTGTCTACGTGTTGTACAGGTTACCCAGGTTTCTCAGCTGGTCGTAGAGATAATTCAGCTGGTGGTGCCCCGAGAGGTGGATAGAGTGTCCCCTTTATGTATATTGTATAATAATGTAATAGAGTCGTCGCCGGGGAATGTCCTGTGTTGATGTTCTACTGCTGACTTCAGAGGATATGGTTTTGGGATGCTCGATGCTTGTATGGTTATTTGCTTATTGCTTGGTTCTTCGTTTGTTGTAAAACCAATATTTTGAGTACCAGTGTACTTTTAAATTATGTTTTCTAAGTCAGGCCAAAGCGAAAAATAGCTACTTTTTAAATGCTTCTACAGTCTTTATTTGCGTGTTTATCTCTGTTGTGCACACCGGGACTGACAGGATGCCATATGTAGTTGTTATTATTTATTGATTGTTTTTTGCATGTATATATATATATATATATATATATATATTGTCTGTTGGCTTTAGATTTTAAAGTTGGTATTTTGGGTATGCGATTATTTTGAAGTTATGATCTTTAGTCAAGCCAAAAAGAAAAATTTTAACCACTTTTAAGCTTCCGTGTTTTGCGTGCTTAATCTCTGATTAAGAGCACCAGGCCTAACATTTTGGCATCAGAGCTTAAACTGGGATTCACTCAATTCTTTTCTGCCACATAGACACTGTGTTTGTCCTCCTACATGTTCTTGACTACATTATTACTTGCCTTGTTTGTGCTTAGCTTTGATGTGCCCCTTAGATGCCGCCGAGGAGAGGTAAAGGTAGAGCTGGTAGGCAGGTTGTAGAGCAGCCGAGAGTTTCTGTTCGTGAGGAGGAAATTCCCCATCCTAGTGTACCTTTGCGCGGTCGTGCTAGACAGACTGAGGCTGAGGTAGAGCATTAGACTCGACGAGTTGTTGAGATGGAGCTGGTTCTGGCTAGGTTCCAGTGAATCAATCCAATTACCTTCAGTGGTGGTGGAGGTGGTCTTGTAGCCGAGGCATGGCTTGAGCACATGGTGGGTTGGTTTGATCATGTGCAATATGAGGATGAGACGAGACTACGTTTGGCGATGTTCCAGTTGAGGTAATAGTCTGACGATTTTCCGAAGGGGTGACGCATGTATTTGCTTTGCTTTTGGATTATCCTGCCCGTGTTTTGTGTTGGCACGAGAAAATCACACACGTGTGTTTCCGCATGACTGTGTTTATGTGTGTATTGAGTCTACCCCACCTGGCTAGTGTGATGTGGTGTCCTTTGATACTCGTACTGATGTGAGTCATATTGTCCCATGAGATGGTGCTGACTGATATGGTTGAGTTGAGAAGAAGGTGTTGTAGACATCCCTGTAGATCGTTAGTTCCCTGATATCATTCCAGATGAACTTGATGGACTTCCTTGGGAATGAGAGACGGATTCCAGCTTGGAGATGGTGCAAGGGACTGTCCTGACTAGTAGAGTTCCTTTGTTGTTGTGCACCTGATGCTGCTAATCGAGTGAGATAGGGAATTGTCTCTTGGAGGAGTGGATAGGAGTGTATCCATCAGGCACCGGTGTTGAGCTGATCTATGCAGCATGAGAGGCCTTGGAGTTGAATTTAGATGGATCAGCTTGGATGAGATCTACAGACGTGGATCGCGAGCTGACCCTTGACTCTTGTGAGCTGAGTAGCAACACATATATTGGTATATTCTTGGTTTACTCAACTGTCAGTCGAGCTTATCATGTGTTTAACAATAGAACACTGACAATAGAGGAGTTCATTCATGTGTTTTCGATGAATCGAGCTTTAACTCTAATGCTGCTGCATCTATCATGATTTGTGTAATCAATTTAGTGCGCAACGGCTGATGAAAAGCCGGCATCTAACTTGTGTTGAGCAGGTTTTAGCTTGCCCCTTTCTTCGGTTGATAGATTTTTAACCCTAAACAAGGGGCTTCCTTGCTGCTCCCCCTATCTCTAAAAGGGCTTATGTACTACACTCGTTACCACTAAACGACGAAGCCAGGAGCGGAAGGAGGGACTTGAACCCTCAACCTCAGCCTTGGCAAGGCTATGCTCTACCATTAACTATTAACCTTATTGATTCAAGTGATGATGAAGTACATGTTAGGACGTTTGCTAATTGCAGAAAAGATGCTCAAGTCACCCCATATGAAGAGATCCAAGATGAGTAGGTACAAGTTGATCCAGCAGAGAGAGCTCCAGCTGATCAGGTTCAGGATCTTCCGGATGATCCAATTGTAGACATGGGAGCTGTCTTGCAGAATTAGAGCAAGATGATCCAGAATAGACAAGTCAAATTGACGTAGATCGCCTTTTACCTAGTTTTTGGTGGAATAGAAATCATTCACCCGAGCTGGTCATAGGTAGCTCTCATGCTCCGCTTAGGACGTAAGGCCAGATGATGAATGAATATTTTAATTTTGCATTCATTTCACATATAGAAGACCGAGGAATCTTTAGACAAATCAAGCTGGATAGAAGCTATGCAGGATGAACTTAGTCAATTTGAAAGAAATAAAGTTTGAAGACTTGTTCCTAGGATAACAGATCAGACCGTAATAGGTACTAAATGGGTTTTTAGGAAAAAATTAAATGAAAGCGACATAGTTGTAAGAAATAAGTCTGGGTTAATCACTCAAGATTTCAGCCAAGAACAAGTCATAGACTTTGATGAGACTTTTGTGCTTGCAGCGAGATTAGAATTTTTCTTGTGTACATTGCATTTAAATATTTTAATTTATTTCAAATGGATGTGAAAACTGCATTCTTAAATGTCATTCTATCAAAGGAAGTTCATGTTGACACAACCTCATGGCTTCATGAGTCACATCAATCTAGATTATGTTTATAAACTGGACAAAGCTCTGTATGGTCTGAAAAAATCACCAAGAGCTTGGTATGACACATTGTATAAATTTCTTATTGATAATGATTTTATCATTGGGACAATGGATAAAACCCTGTTCAAATTTGTAAAAAATGATCACGTTTTATTAGTAAAATTTATATTGATGATATTATTTTCGACTCAAATAATCCTAAGCTATGTGAAAATTTTTCTATGCTAATACATGATAGTTCAAGATGAGCATGGTGTGTGAGCTAAAGTTTTTCCTCGGTTTGAAAGTAAAACAACTTGACCAAAACATAGTAAATTTAATCTGAACATACATGTTAATTTTAACTTATCATACTAGATAATAATAAAATTTTATTTTATTGAAATAATATTAATTTAAAAAATTTTAAAAACTAATAACACATTAAAATAGAAAGTAAAGTTTTGAAAAACACTTTATTATTGAAAAGCACATCACGCTTCAACATAAAATAAATAACAACCAACAAACACTAAAATTGGCCCGAATAAAAGAATGATATAAATTAAACATGATTACCAAAAATCATGTATCAAATATCACAACACAATTCGACAGAAATTAAAACAGGATGATAAGCACGAAAAGATTAAAACTCCGATAAGTCGGATGCAGAACCTCAAATATCTCCGAAGTATTTTCCATAGTTGATCATCGTAGCACAAGTGATACTTGTCAGCCCTTGGGAGATAGGCTGATCTCTTTGTTCAGCAAGAAGCAAACGCGCATAGAAACATCAACAACAGAGGCTGAGTATTTACCAGCTGGGATTTGTTGTGATGATTGGAATTAGTAGATGGTAATTATCGAGTTAATCAAATCGGAACAGTGATTAACTAATAGAGATACATTCAGCTTTATAAGCTGTTGGTAAAGAGGACAGCGTAGATGCGTGTTGGTCCAGGGTGTTGTGCTAAGCTGGTATTACAATTGTTTGGGTTTCAGTACAGATTATCTTTGAGATGAAGCATGGTTTTAAGCATTGATAATCGAAGCTGGTTGAGGTAAACTGTTCTAAGTCCAGTGTAATTGGAACCAGCTTAGAGGTCTGCTGGTGGCTTATGAGGTTTAACAAAGATCAGTTTTGGTGTGAGCTGGTTGGGAATATTTGTCCCGAACTGGACAGCAAGTTGAGCGTTTGAGCTGGATTGTATACTGTTAACTGTTTACAATCAGCTTAGGAGAATTGGTATATGCTGTTCGTAACATTCGGGTTTGTTTTAAATCATAGCAGGTGCGAGCTGGTATCAGAGGATAGCTCTGAGCTGTACAGCTTTGTTGTGCTAGTCTGATTTATCGCGAGCTGGTCTTGGGGAACACCAGCTTATAGGTTATTAGCTTTGGGATTTCCTGTTTTGTGCAAGCTGGATCCAGCTTAGAGATGTGCTGGATGATCCGAGCTGGTCTGGGTGGAGCGAGAGCTGGTTTTCGTGTTGTGTGACTAAGCTGGTACAAAAAGAGGTCTGAGATGGTTTGACTTTTACTGTAACTATAACTGGGGACCGTGTTATAATTGTTTACCAACACTTAGTTATTTTTAGACACATATACACATATCCTTGTCCTCTCCCGTGTACCCCGACATATATCTTATCCAAACCCTTGTGGTTACTGTTCACCCGACACCTTCTTCTTTCGATTGCTGGAGTTTTTCCGGTCCGATTTGAGTGAGGGTACCTCGGTTGGAAACCCCTCTTCGAGGCCTACGTTCTTGTACCAGTTTCGAGTCGGAAGGAGGTCGGACCAAGATAATTGTTTAGGAGTTGTGTGAGCTAAGGTTCGTGATTTCTGGCAGAATTGAGCTCTAGTTCAGGTAACCATGTTCTGTTAGAATTAGTTTCTACTTATAGCATTTATATTTGAGCTGGTTAGTGATCTGTTAGTTAGACGTAGATGTTCTAAGCTACGAAGCTTTAGGCCGTGAGCCGTGTAAGCTGGGCAGAGCTGATTTTTTTAGATATCTTGGCAGATTAGAGCCTCTCTTGTGGTTTTTTCCTTGATTTCTCGGCAAGAGACTTGAGCGGAGCTGGGAAGCATGTTCTGCCGTTAAGCTGTGCTGAGGTATTGTGCCAGGATCTGCGTAAAGTATGTGTGAGAGCTTATTTTACAGCTTTGAGATAGGCATGGATGTAATTTTATGTGTTCTGGTATGCTGAGCAGTGTGTATGTTTATTGTGTCCTGCTATTGCTTGCTTTTCCGTGCTGTTATCGCAAGCTGTTATAATTGTGTACCTGCATTTCATATTGATCTCGTACCCCTTGTTCATTGTGCTGTTGTTGATTCGTTAATACCAGGAGGCTCTCGGTTGGGTTTCTTGAGGACGATCGGCTAACTATCATGCTCCTCTTCTCCCTGCTGTTCTGGTTGTTGCCGCTATGAGACGAGTGGATAGCTACCACGTTCTCATGAGCTTGTGAGCACCAGCGGGTTGAGCTATTCTTTTCTTGCTCTTGGTACTGCGTGTTGAGACGAGTGGATAGCTACCACACTCTTACATATCCCGTGGTCACTGCATTGTTGGTCTCGGCTGGTTTGTTGTTTCGTTGAGCTCCGTGGATCATATCCGCTTGATCACCAGCTGTTGCGTTCTTCCTTCGAACTCCTTTGTTCCTCATGTCATCACGCATTGCATATTATTATGTCTTGTTGTCTACTTTCTGTTTATGTTGCTCTCCGTACTGAGGTTTGACCCGTGTCCCTCCGGGGCTGTTTGGTTGTTTGTGTGCCATTCAGGTTTCTCAGGTTCTTCAGTGGCCAAGGAGGTGCGTCAGTTGATGGTGCCCCGAGAGACTGATAGAGTGTCGTAGCTATATATTTATATATATATAATGTCATTGAGTCTGTGCCAAGGAATGCCCTGAGCTGCTATTGTCTTTCAGAATTCATGAAGTGTTGTTTTGGGATCTTGTTGTTGTTAGTTACTTTCTGAAGTTTTTATTTGGTTCGCTGTTTGAATGAACCTGTATTTTGAGTATACTCGTAATTTTAAGTATGAATTTCAATCAGGCCCAAAAAGAAAAATTTTATCCACTTTTAAGCTTCCGCATTTTGTGTTAATTAAGTGCTTAATCTTTGATTTAGAGCACCGGTCTTGAAATTTTGTTACCAGAGCTTAAACTGGGATAAGATCAATTTCTTTACGAGTTCACTTGAGTCTAGGCACTGTATTTTCTTTGTTGCATGTGCTTTACTACATGTCTTATCTGCTGTTTGATCTTACCGCCATAGTGTTTCTGTAGGTGCCGCCTAGAGGTAGAGGTAGGGCGAGGAGGCCGAATCCGGTTGAGTCTGGGGCTCAGAACGTAGAGGATGACGCAGTTCAGACTATTATCCCTGTTCACAGACGGGCGAGGCAGGTGGATGATGAAGTTTGATTTGTGGCGTCTCGTGTCGATTAAATGGAATTGGTTATGGCAAGGTTTGGAGGAATCCCCAAATGTTCATTGGGGTGGAGTCTAGTGACGATGCAAATGCTTGGTTAAAACACATTGAAGGTCTGTTTGAGAGGGCTCACTATGACGATGCCCGTGAACTGATTTAGCTATGTTCCAGCTGAGGAGCAATGCGCAGCGTTGGTGGATAGGTACCTCCCGAGCTATGGTAGAGATGTGAGCTGAAGTATCGTGGAACAGTTTCTGTGCTACGTTTCGATAGGAATATGTTCCGGAGTCGTATGCGAACAACAAGGAGCGTGAGTTTGACAACTTGGTCCAGGGGGACATGCAAGTGGCAGAGTATGCGAGGAAGTTTTATTCTCTTTTGGCCTACGTTCCTAACGTTGCTTGCCACGAGAGGGAGAAGAGGAATCGTGTAACGCCCCAAAATCCATAGGACCACATTTATGCATTTTTATTAATCTCATGGGCCAAATTGGAAATTTTAAATGTTATGTATTTGCTGATGCATTGATTTCAGAATATAAGATGCGTTGCGGCTGGTTCCAGCAGATGACTCCAAAGAGTGATGCACGAACTGGTTTTAAATTGATTTAAAAATATTTTAAGGAGGACAAATGATTTCTTTTGAAAAAGGTTTGGTGTTTTACAAATTAAAATGATATGAAGGGAATTTTACTAAATTTTATAAGTGTGTCATGCTTGATTTCACAAGTAGCTTGCCACTAAACCCTTTCATATAAAAACCTGTTTTCAAAGTAAGATCTTTATCATTTGCAAAGAAAATCTTCGGTGTTCTTCAAAATATTTTTCCAGAGAATTTCGTGCGTTGCTTAAGGAGAAGAATTTTGCAGGAATCGATTGCTGTCGCAAAGCTTTGTTTAAGGCAAGTAAAAGCTGAT